>JAUCNO010000318.1:2271293-2297912 GCA_032353835.1 Enteromius viviparus | reverse complement strand
ATATATATAATTTTTTTTATTGTATAACAAAAAATTTTAAAAAGAAAAAGTTTTCAGAAGTATTAACGCATAACTAACTGGACAATGCTAACAAACCCTTGACACATTTGTTAAATGCAATCTACACTGGAAGCCATGTGCTGCTATGCAAATAAAGCCAGTTAACCAACCGTGATCTGTCACTAATCATTCTTGCGGGACATCATAACTCAAAAACTAAGCAGTGTTGTGTCATCTGGGCTGGAGCTCATGGCTCATGTCTATGGCCTATTTGTTTTAGTGGGCAGTGAGGTTATGGCGGCTCTCCTTCAACACACATCCCTTCACAAGACTGGACTGCAGCCCAGATCACAAGCACACACTGGAGAATTGCTGTGGTGGATTGTGGGGAGGATTGCTGATGGAAGGCAGCAAACAATCAAGTGAAACAGCAGACCTCAATGAAACGAAATGTTGCGTTTCATGGTCCGTATAGGCTCTAGTTTTTCACGGCACTTTGCATTTGCTAATTTCACAATCCACTGGCGCTGTGAAACCCGGTGAATCCCATGAAAACTCTCCAGAAATGTTTGGTTAATACTGTATCGCACCCGACAAATTTAAAAGAAAGGAATAACAAAATTATTATCTGCATAAAGAAAATGACGACTATTTAAAGGACCATTAGATTGTATGCATTGTAGGCATTATTTTCATGACAATTAAGCACAATCTACCAACTCTTAATAGTCTGCTGCAAAGAAAAAAAAAGCCCTCATTAGTAAAGTAGAAGAAAGATATTTTTAATTAAGACTTTGTAAGTTTAAATCATGCTAGTAATTAAAAATCTGAAAAATTTGAAGCAAAAAAAAAAATATATATATATGTGTCAAATGCTTAATCACAATTAATCATATCCAACATCCAAAATAAACATTATAATAATGTATGTATAATAATATATACATATATATATATATATATATATATATACACACACACACACACACAAACATACAGTACATATTTCAAAAATATTAACATCTGTACATTTATGAATTTGTATTCTCATATTATATATATATATATATATATATATATATATACATCCACATCCACAATACATCCACAAAAGGCATTGCAAAGAAATGGCACATAGCTGAAAGCTAATACTTGGCAGTCTGAGTACAATTCAAGGATATTTCAGCCTTAAACTGTGCTCGGCCGCATCAACGGGAGGCTTGCTTAGCTGCCAGGAACAGTCTAACGATTTCTCTCCTCTCTCTCAATCTATTTTGCTCACTTACTTCCCTCTTCTCACTAGTTCTTTAATATCATCAATCAGGGGATATGTGAGAGAGCAGTCATTTAGAACCGCATCGATAAGATGCTTATACTGCCATTTCGAGATAGGAATTTCAGATGGATTCCTCTTCAAGGGCTTGATTGGAAAATAAAGGAATGATGGGATGGAGCCTGAGAATCTGAGCAGAGCGGCATACGCAATCAGCTGAACACTGTCACCATGTAGATTTCACAGACACATGTTCAAAACACAGTCAAACATCAGCCTTTCCGGATGAATTAACCCAAAAACTGCTCTGATTTTGGCCAAGTGTTTAAATATGCATAGAGGCAAACAAAATGCATTATTTAAGTTTTGCTGACAGCTTTTTACAGTCAGCTTTCAGATAATTTGTTATGCAATAAAAAGATGCATAACCTCGGGGGAATAATCTCTAATGAATTACATTGAATTAAAACTTTAAAACAAAGATGATGAGCTGTGCGTCGTCTAAATGCGGGTTGTCATAATATCAGACATATCAGTGGATCCAGTGGGTTTCATTTAGGAAACTTGCATAGGCACTATTGCCTTTCATTGAGGTTGCATGTTGTTCATTGATTTGTGCTTGTAATGGATGATACTGTCATTGTCTTGAGATCAGGTTGATAATGTAATGATAAGGTTTTTTTTTAGTTTTTGTACACTAAGAGGATTTGGGGTCTATTTGATTCCATAATACAAATACCAAAAAAAAAAAAAAAGCATAAACAGCATTTACCATATTACTATAATATAATTTAAATTATATAATCTAAAAATGTGTTTAATGCATACAATTCTCTTAATTGGTTAAATGCACATTTACTGGAGGTAGAAATATGCACCAAAAATAAATAAATAATAATTCAAGATATAACTTCAATTAGCTCAAATAAATATTTAATTAATTATTATGCATTACACTATTTTTATTTGTATTTTTTCCATTATTTTTATTTCAATTTAAAGCCACAGAAAGTGTTTTATGATTTTAGTTAACTATAGTAGCCCTGTAAAACATGCAGCCAGGCTTTAAAGCAAACCAAGCTTGTCAAATTAAAGTGGGATGAAAAAATATTATTTTTACACATAACCAGCACTGAAAGGATGGGTAGGACGAGGAAAACATTTAGAGGCAAACGACCTGAGCAGATGATGATCTAAAGGCCATCGAAGATGCGGTCAGAGTTCAGAGACGAACAATCAGCACGTCACACAACATCAGTCAAGGACGAGATGATTCACAGCTCTGTTCAGATGGGAATTGTGTTCATATGTTGGACTGACAGCTTTAGATGCTGTGCTACTGTACGTGTCACGGCAGGCACATCAATATGAGAACGTGGCTCTGATGCATTACTGATAAAAATGGATGAGAGGAAAATTACAGGTTGTCCATACAGCCTTATCCGCAGGTAAAACCTTCACAAACTCATAAGGGCCATGCACAGGATTCATTTCATATGATTCATTTCATTTCATATCTTAATTTCATGTTTTCCCGTCTCACTCTTCCTCTGTAATTTATTAATTCACTTTTCTTGACCTTCTTCCGTCTCGGTACTCCGGTATTGTCAGCTATAATTAACAGCTTCCTGCAGGCGTCTGAGTCTCTTCCTGGTGAAAGGAGACTATTGACTATCAGTTAACGGTATGCAGCGGATGTGAAGAAATTGACTTATACTCCACCTTGTACTGTACGGTTCCTCTTGCCGAGCATGACGCTCAAGGTCGCGCTTTGTTCTGACGTGAATGGATGACGAAAGGAAACTCATTCTACTTTTTCCTTTGTCGGCTCTGTCTTGTTATTCATGACTAGCTATTGTTCATTAGCCTTCTTTTCTCTGCTCAGCTGGATTAATGCTAATTTTAGCTGAAGAAACAGTACGTTTTGGTCTCTTGGAGGAAAATATATTTAAATTGTGATTACTTTGCATGTCTGGTGAGGTAGGATGTTGATTGGAGACTTAAAGTGCCCCTATTATAGGTTATGAATGGTTTGGTTTTGGGAGTCCCAAACAACCTGTTGACATGCATGCAAGGCCAAAATGCACTTATAATATGCATTCATTTTTACCTTATTTGTTCAACGACTCCCAAATGATTGGTCAATTTCATTTAAAACAGCTCCAAAAGTGGCACCTAGAGGCAAAAAATATATATATAAAAAATGTATATATAATTGCAATTTTATTTAAACCAACAAAGACCATATGCTAATGTTTTTATTTTAACGGCTTGGGAAAACCATTAATTTCAATGAATCAGAGTCGACTCTTATACAAGGTGCACTTTCAGATTAAAAAGTTTGCAGGATGTTTTCATTCATATAGAGCTGTTACACACTGCATAAAAGATTTTCAAATATCCATAATATGGAGAGTTTAAATGCAGCAAGACTGCTAACTTGACTGCACTTTTCTATGTAAGTTTTAGCATTATCGTCACATATTTGGAGGCCAAAGCTGCAGGAGTGACTCGAAAAACAAGCCGAAAGGGCAGTGCTTTGTTCTCTTGGAGGTAAGGTAGGAGCGAGAGCTGGTGAATTAACCTATCACTCTCCTGTTATCGGCTCAATCGCTGCTAATCTCTGTGCCAACAAACCACAGTCATCAAAGTCCAAGTGCCACCGGTCGATATGTGAGGAGACGGCCGAAGCAATCGCGATCTGTATATCTGAGTGTGAATTCACACCACTCTTCAGTCAGAAAGTCTGTACAATTACACTTCCTTGAAACAAGGCTCATTTCAGCTGAATTCTAAAACTGCTGAAAAAGCTCACTGGATGTAAAAAATGTTTTTTTCTTTTAAACTTAGGATCAATTTTTTAACAAAGGGTTTAAAAATAGGTTATAAATTAATTATATCAATTATTAATTTTATTAATAATATATCCTGTAATATATACTGTATTTTACAATACAATGTATCATATAGTACTGCATACAACTATTTTAATGATCTATTTTAAAGGTCTAGTGGGACAGGCAAAGTGATATTGAAATGTAATGCGGTCAAAGAGCTGTGTGGAACTACGTTAGCCATGTGTTTTCCTGAAAATAATTGCACACCTTAGAACGTTCATCAGCCAATCAGATTCAAGCAGGATAAAAGAAAGAAATGACTTGGTTGTTTTGTCACAGAAAATCATTATCGGTGTGAACAGCTCTGCAAAAAAAACCTCTGAGTTAGCTGACCGATAGATATAACATGTCGGAGCAGTAAACCAGCAGATGACCACTGGTTAGGAAGCTAATCATCTTGATAGATGGACAGGATTGTAAATAAGCAGTCATGATTAATAGCACAAGCATTAATAAATCACATCAGTGCTCTCTAAACAGGTCTGATAAAGACTCAAGCAACAGTTTCTCAGTCATTTTCCGCTCCCTGCAGTCCTAATTAATTGCCAGCAGAACAAAGAATACAATATCTGACACTTTTTTCTTTTGCACACACAACCCTGCCGGTCAATCTCAATTTTTATCACTTCCTTCTTCGGTCTGACACAAGGAAGTTACAGAAACAGAGACAGCCTCTCAGCATGGAAATTGTGCATTAACAGAGACTAAAGCGCTAAAAAAGAGGAGGGAGATTCTGTGAACCTTTATTCTTCCGGGCGTCCACTGGAGTCCCACGGGCCACCAGCGACTGGACTGCAGATGCTTGGGCATTAATGAGGCCGGATCCTTCATGCGCTGGAGATCATGGGCTGCAGTTTAGTTTTCCAAGCTTGATTCTAAGCAGCGTCAAGGACATTGACCAATTTTCATCAAAAAGAAAAGAAATTAATAGGTTTTCTATTCTGTGTTGTCATTTCTTCCCTTACAGCAAAGCCATCATCTATCAGATATCTTAATAAATTCATCCAGTTATGGCCAATTGGATTTCACAGTGCTTTCAGAGAGGTAATTTAAGTCAATGTCAAGCTAAATTGCCTGATGACTCAATATTTGTTCAGAAGTCTGTGTTGTTAAAAACTTGTGATTCAAGTTCAAGAAATTTTGCTGATCTTTTTTTTAGAGTATATCAGCATAATTAGCACAAAGGTCATTACAACAGCGTTCCCCTGGCTCATGATTTTGCCAAATATGAACATATTCATATAATATATACAAACTAACTACACCTAGTAACAGCAGCAGTAATCACCCTCTGGCGATTGGTCGATTTCATTTAAAGCAGTGTTTGTGAGCTTTTAATGCTTCAAAAGCGGCAAATAGTGGCAAAGAATAAATTTGCATTTTCATTCAGACCAACGTGAAAAGACCTATAAGTTGGGGGTAATGTTTCATATTAAGGTCAACATGAAACGGCTTGGGACTTGTTTTAAAGTGCCCCTATTATGCCTTTTCAAATAGGATCTTTCATGAAGTGTGTGATGTGGCTGTATGTGAAAATAAACTATCTGCAAATTTGTGATGCTGTCAGTGCACAATAAATAAAGTTATTGTCTATTAAAAAAAAAAAGACTTGGCTCACATTCACCTAAATGAGTCGTCAGATCACAAATTGGTTAAGCATGTCTCGTAAGATGTTATTGACAAGGGCCTGAAAGATGGAGGGACTGTTGGATAACCCGAAAGGCATCACGAGATATTCATGGTGCCCAGTTGTGGTGGAGAAGGCCGTCTTCCACTCATCCTCCGACAATAAGTTGTAGGCACAGCGTAGGTCCAGCTTCAGATTCAATTCGAATCTTTCTCTGTTACAGATCCACGTCACTAAGTAACATATTTGCATAATGTCCGCCCACATTCTACGTCGCGAACAACTTGCCGCCCCCCAAAACAGTACAATTTCAGATCAGAGCCTAGTTTATTTGGATCGGCTTGCTCCTCTGAACTTCTACCTGTGAGTATGATTAATTATTGATGACTGTCTTTCTAACGATCGTTTAAAATACATATTTGTGTATGTTATGTTGTGTACCAACCCTGCACATGTCTTGGTAATCGACTAACTTGCGTTTCTGTAGTTCTGTTGTTCAGCTTTGGGCCTAATGTAGTCTACACATTGTGATTGATGCAGCTTGACTGTCTGTCTGTCTTATTAGTTCAAGTAATGATAAACAATGTTTATCGCAGTGTAATGCATTATACAATGCTGAAGTTCACAAAGTAGAGGTGTGCCCGATTCATCTACAAAAGCAAATTGCGAGCACTTTCCAAGGTAGTCCTTGCTAACTACAGTAGTTGACGTATTCTCTCAGAAAGCATCCCTAGAAATGTAAGAAAGTATAGTTTTGGTACAAGCTCTGTGGAGCGCTGTGGTAGACCAATCATAAAGGACTGCGCCATCTGACCAATCACAGCAGTAAGGCCTCACAGAGGGGCGGGGTTTAGACAGACTGATTCTTCTAACTGCTTTACACGAGTCGTTTACGAATCATTTAGATATGGGGTAAAAATAAATCTATTATTGGGGAAAACTAAAGTGTTTTTTGACCTTGCATACAAGTAAACTTGTTTTAAGAGACTCATAAAACAATATTAGCCACCTTTAAAAGGGAATAATAGGGGATCTTCAAAAACGACTCCTTTAAAAAAAAATCTTTTTCTTTTGAGAGACAATAAAAATGAATAAAAATTAACCAACATGCCCAAATTCTAGAATTTTTGACTGATTTGAATCATCCAAACGAATCACTAGAATAAATCATACTACCAAATTGTTGCTTGTAGTTCATTATAAGTTTATAACCTTCTCATCTTCCTCCTATGGCTACTTGATCGGCTTTCTACTCATTTTGAGCTCACACAAACATGAAACACTGGCTTCTGTGCGGCATTTATTATTTCAGATCTCACCGCTTATACACAGGAGAAATATTGCGCTCGCGTACAACATTAATAGCTGCACTCCATTTCAGGTGCTGAATATTTCATGGCCCGCAATATAGGAAACTGTCCTGGTTAAAAATCAGCACGCACCTGTAAAATGAGAGGTGGGAGCCAGATCTCAGCTCATATACTGTAATCTGATTTATAATTCATGGAAGTAGTTCCCTCCACACTCCCGAGATAGAAGACACCTGTCAAGGCTGTGACTTTATGGATATGAAATGTACTTTATGGTTATAATGAAATGTGTGTGAAATTATTTATGTCACTATTTGTATCCGCTAATGCAGGTTTTATGCTAACAGCAAGCTTGATTTAATCAGAAAACTGACCTGGATTATTTGTTTTTGTAAAAATATATCATTTGTGATCGCTCCTTTGAACTATTCATTTATATTTTAATAAACTAAAAGTAGGCATTTGTATTTCACAGCAGCACATTGTGAGTTAAGCTTTCTTTTATATCAGTATTCTCATAATACAAATATATCATGCAATTTCGCTAAGATGCTTGAAAAAAAGATGTTGATTAGGAAAAATTATTATCATTATAATTAATTTAGAATAAATAAACATGTGTGTGTGTGTGTGTGTGTGTGTGTTCAGTATATACATACAGTCAGAGCTGTTCAGAGAGATTCTTTTCCCCAGAAATCGAATGAGTGTGTTGTCGTATTGGAGCGATACATATCTGAGAGGTCAGAAAGTCCTCAAGTTCATTGGACAACAGAGGAAAACCGTTAGCTGTTAACCAGTGCTCACAAAAACCAGCAGACGTTGAATTGTGTTATCCTCACAGAAGAGCTCAGGTGCTGCTCATAGCTGCCTAAAACAAGAGTGGCACGCAGAATTTATTCAATGAGCACTTGACAAGCACAAGCGATGTAAGAAATGAGATGGAGAACAATAAAAGGCAGGTATGTCAAGACGCTTTCCGTAACGGCATTTCAAGAAAATAAAAAAGGGGCAGAAGGTGATATCCCAGACGAAGACAGCTGGAACATTGAGAAACTTTCCGCGAGGTGCTTTTCACGATGAGACGGGACAGGAATGTGAGGTAAGGTTAAACAAAATCTGCGAAGGCATATCAAACGGATCCCTGCACGACACATTTTTTCAGTCTCGCCAAATGACACACTTGATTTTTATTCTTTTTTTTTTTTAAGTTGCACTCCTATCTAAAAGGCCAGCAAAGTGTTTAAGGAACCAGAACTGAAATGTCCGACTATTACCCGCTCTGTTGGACTCGGCGTGGCTTTCAACAGCTCTCAGCTCCTGTAGGGGGTCCCGTTTCTGCCTGTCAGGAACTCTGAATAATGCCTATTTTCACTCTCTCACATCCAGTCGCTTTTTCAGTGTACCTTTCTGGAAACCATTTATTCTTTTCATTGATTCGCTTACTAAAAGGTCTTAAAATGTGATTCAAATAATGGCTTCTTGCATTAAAATTTGTGAAAGGGGCAAAAGAATGCTTTCATTCAAAAACAAATCAAAAGTTAATGAGGAGCTTGCACATTGACATTAGCACTAACTATAAGGCTGGGCTTTAAAATGCGTTATCTTCATCCTCATAAATATCAGAGAAACTGCAATATTGCTACATAAACAAAGCAATAAAGTTTTGGCCTTTTGGAAATAAATTTGAGTAAACACTCTGAAATTGTGGGAACTTAAAATGTAAACCAGTTATTATGAAGTGCAATATAAAAATAAATTAAAAGTAGTATTTATTATACATTCCTACAAGCAGTACAGCTGACTCTTATAGGCAAAATGCATCCAAGAGTTAGTCATTTGTAAAAAATAAATTAATAAATAAATAAAAAATTAAAAATAAAAACAAAACTTGAGGAGCAAATATAAGATTAAATATTAATTGTTTTCCTTGAATCTTGCATTTATTAGTCTTACCCAACATTTTTTCAGGCATTTTTTCATGTTTAAAACAAGACAAATCAATATGTCAATTGAAATAAATAATTTTAAGCGAGATGGACATAAGCAGACATTATATATTTATTAAGTCTTAGTTTTGTACCCCTCCTTGCCACAATAAGAGCTACTTTCTTACATTAAAGCAAAATATATATATATATATATATATATATACACACACACACGTCAGATTAAATGGATATCAATTGGATATCGGATACATTTGCCTGAACACTGTGGGCAGTCAGTGCTAAAGGTCAAGATTTGAAAACAAATGCACATAAGTGCAATGTGAAAAAAACATCTATGTAATATGTGGACAGCCCCTTAAGCTCTATTCTAAACAATATGAGTTGTCTACATAGACAGCTACTTCTAAGGCAACATTCTGACCAAAATGGAATCTCCTCAGAGGCTGATTTGAAACGCTCTGCATGTGCAGCAAATCCATTATCGGTCCCTAACGTGAAGCGCACAAGAGACCCATCTAATGCTCACAGATACGTATGTCATTGCTAAGCTAATGATGCAATACACTCATAAGCACAAAATTGCATAGCACACAAATATTGGGTATTAAGTACTCAGTTTTAATCAGATTGAGCAATTTAGTACGTATCTCCTTTAATTCTGGGATTGCATTATCTATAAAGGATGCATGTGGGCCAAACACAACTGGGTCAAAATGTAGAACGCAACATAGCTTCTGTATGATGTCTAAAAATGCTGCTCAAGTAGGGAGCTCACTAGAGTTTGGAACAAGGCCGTAGAGACTTGTTAACATTATCACACAGACATGAACAGCAGACCTTGGAAGGACATGGTGAGAGAGCAAAGGAACCCAGGAGTGGTTTTTGATGTGAAAGCCCTTTGGAATACTTCCAGATAACCAAAGCACTCACATACAAACCCAGAAAGATATGTGTCTTCTTCTTAAAGGGCTCATAATCTCTGGCTCACTGCGGTATCAGTGTGTACAAGTGGCTGAGATGCACAGCTTTACGATTACTCGTCTAAAGAAGCCAGAGGAAGTGCTGTATGCTTTAGAGAGAGCATCGGAGATAACGCTGCACCTGTCAAAGCTTCAACATTCTACAGTGCACTGCAAAATTGTTATTATACATTTAAAAATAACTTTTATTAGTATTAGTGATCGTATATAAAATTTGATTTCATTCAAACCATACAAATACTATATCAAAATACTATATCAAAACATATAATACTATATCAATGTTAACAACAACTAAAATAACACTTAACTATATATTAGGACTCAAAATCACAAAATGTATGCAAAAAAAGGCAAAACATTATATGCTGCTTGTCAAACCGGTGGTGAATGTGAATGATTGCTTGCCACTGCATTTCTTTTTAATGGCAATTGACTTTTGATTAGGCCATTCAAAAAAACACCCCTCTCTGAGGTGTAACATAGTAGTCTCACAGCATCCAGCATCCAATGGCGCTGCCAGGCAACAATAAAACCCTGAAACTCTCTGTTCACACATTATTATTTCTCAAACATGCACATACACTGAGTCAAGCTCTCACGTACTGTGCCAGCCCACATGGCATGGCCTTTTCCTGGCATCTCACCCAGGCTGAATTAGGCCTCTTAATTAAAATCTCTCAGCAGTGGTTCCAAGCGCTCTGAGTTCTCAGCTGGAGGGCCATGATCTAAACCAGTGGCTCTCAACTGGTGGGTTGCTGGTTTTCTAGTGTTAAACAATGCAAGATGCAGCTAACCATTTAATCATGTGTACTTAGGAGGACAAGCTTATCAACTTTTAACAAGAGCAGAAAATGATTGCCAGCGAATCCAATCAAACATTCATGGCACATTCATAAAACTACATTCTAAATAATGCTGGATTGTTTCAACACAATTTTGGGTAAAATATGGACTAAGGTTAAACATTTCATTGAAAAATTCAACCCAGCAGTTGAGTTAGACCGTGTTTGACCATCAGTTGAAACAACCTAGCATAACCAAGTCAGTTTTATGATATCCTCAAAAATCATCAGCAAAACGGCTTGTTTGACTTGAAGCTGCTCAGCACCATCAGAGCGACTGATCCTTTCATGTCATACACTAATCGGTCCTTTTAAATTATTAGCCCTAGTAAAAATATTTAAAGGGTTCAGCCTAAATTGATGTTTATCTGCTTACCCCCAGGGCATCCAAAATGTGAGTGACTTTGCTTCTTCAGTTGAACACAGACGAAGATTTTTAACTCAAACCGTTGCAGTCTGTCAGTTATACAATGGAAGTCAAAAAAACATAAACAAGAAACAAAATGAAACCGTGGAGATACACTGAGGTGAAGCGAAACGATCGGTCTGTGAAGAAAAAAAGAACAGTATTTATATAATTTTTTTTACCTCTTATACACCACAATCTCTGACGCCACAGCTCATTCACAACATCCAGCGCGAGACGCATCAATGTGCTAGTATTTGTTAGTAGTGACTGTTTCTACGGGCCGCAATATGTAAGGATCTACGTCTATATCTATGTGTATATATCTATGTGTGACAATAAATACTGCTCAGTTTTTTGCCCAGACTGACTATTCCTTTAAGGAACACTTACACAGAATAATTTAGGAAATTTTAGAAAAATTTAGATTTTTGCCAACTTAGAGGATGAAACCAGGGTTACAAGTAGGATTTGAAGGTCCTGAAACAACTCATTAATCTTTGCCACCTGTATGACAAAACAAGCAATAGAAAGTGGATCTTCTGAAACACTTATAAACAGCCTTCCAATAAGCAATCTTCTAATAAACTTTTCTGTACAACAACTTTTAGTTCCACGACTAATTGTTGTTTGAACAAATATGTTGAATGAATGAGTCAATGATTAATTCACAAGAACAGTTATATGTTCATTTCTTAGATGATTCAGTGTGTTTAAACAAATCTGTTAAATGAACAAATCAAAGAATCACTCATAAAGGGTTGCTTCAGTTCTGAATTAATCAATGTTAGACGATAGAATCACAAGTCACTTATCGCCACCTACAGGCTTTTTAACCCACAAAAATAGTCATGGAACAATCCAAAAGCATCTGTTGTAGGCTATAAAACAAGATAAATAAACTTCAATGTTTTAATGATATTTTTGTCCACTCCAACAAACAAATACTTGCACCTGATGTTCAGTATGAAATCTACAAATGTCATTACTGTACTCTACCTGCCTCTGAAACAACTCTTATACCAAACAGATGAAAGAGTTTTGAGGGTAAACCATCTGTGGTTATTTATAATTGAGTGAGAGGTGAAAGTGGTGTGGAGGTGAGAAGGATCAAAGGCTTTTGTGCACGATTGCAGGAGTTGCGCTACAAAGCGTCCGTA
This sequence comes from Enteromius viviparus, assembly GCA_032353835.1. Lineage (NCBI taxonomy): Eukaryota > Metazoa > Chordata > Actinopteri > Cypriniformes > Cyprinidae > Enteromius > Enteromius viviparus. The sequence goes on along the minus strand of JAUCNO010000318.1, from coordinate 2,285,465 downwards.
CTTTAGTCAATAGCACTTTACGAGTGAAAGCGAATCGATGAGCCACAGAGGTAATGCAATGCAAGGCCCTTTCCTGAGAAGATGGACAGATGACTGAAAGAGTAAAGCACACGGCCTTCATGCGGTAAGAGCTGTGGTGCAGAGGGAAATGTACGTACATGCATGGGGGTGTATTAAATAGAGAAGGTGGTGCAGATGGATGATATTTAAGGTTTGACTTTGAGAGTGCTGTATGGAATCATGCATGAGTTGTAAGATGACAGGAAAACATGAGGGTATTGAAATCAAGATGCTAAAAAGGTTTTGCAAATTGATGTTTGAAAAAAAAATATATATATATGTAATGTGATGTGCGTTTTTAAGAGAAACATGGTATCTGACTGGGAAGAAAAATGTAAGGTGGAACTGATATGAATATGAAATGGGACGTTAAGTAGAATTAGACAGACCAGAAAGAATGTTTGCTAAACAGCTATTTGGCTATTTGTATTTTTTATTGTAAAGAATTCAGTAAATTAATTTGATTTAATTTAAATGGTTTTAAGTAAATTAAGAAAAAGAAATAATCATGAGGATAGGAATTTTCTGTAATCTTTTCAGTTTTTATGTATGTTTTATCTATGTTATATACAGTATGTTATAAAAATATCCATACATTCCTAAGGCTAACACACAGATAAATGCTTGTGGTCACATTCAGTTATTAAACTGGCTACATGAATTAAGAAAATAACTATATTTTCACCTAAATTTGTCCAGAATAAATATATATTCTTATATTAAAGCTTTAGATAGTCAAATGGTGTCATAAGCTCTGTAACTGATTTTTTTGTCAAATACTGAGGAGGGAGGGAGAATCATTTCTTTTCATTGGAGGGCCCTAAATGTCTAGTTTGGTTACAGCTCTGCTATTGGTTAACATTAAAGGCCTATGCAATCAAATCTTATTTAACGTTGTCAAAACAGTGGCAATGACCTTTACGAAGAAACACTCAGCACCTGTTTAAGCACCTATAAACTTAACATGTAATACATGCACATGACGTTTTATCATTTTTAGAAACTTGCAAATCTTTTTTTTTTTAAGTTTTAATAATTGCATTTTTAGGCTCCAAAACCAGCTGTTGTGTAAATTAAATTAAAACCTATTTGATGTAAACGGCCCATGATACAAGTGGGCAGGTCATGTTACAGAATTCTGTTTAGAATAGCATTCACAATACGACTGGTAATTTGCAGTAGGGGCAAACAAGGTTGATTCTGATTTCATGTTGACTATAAAGCAATCTCAAACGTATGTAATGGTGTATTCACAGTGGTTTTTGGTACAATCTCAAGTTCAAATAACATAGCAGTTTGGCATGAAAGTAGCGATTACAGTAGCATGACAGTTTGTCAAAGTTTGGCTGTTGACTGAGTTTTTCTGCATCGTCAGGTCTGTACCCTTCACAGCAGGCCACACTGCAACCCCTTTAAGTGAAGTTGATTAATGACACCTTTTAATTTTCATCGTTCATGTCATCCCTAACCAAACATTGGCATTACATGCACTAAAAATGTCAGCGGTGACCCTTTACTAAATAGCTCTGTGTATGTTCCAGAAGGGCACTCAAAAGTGGCCCCTGAACAAAATTGATTTCATCCCCGAGAAGCACTGGAAAGGAAAGGAACGAGTGCAGAAAGAAGAGTCCTTTAGAGCCAACGTCGCAGAACGCCTGAGCAGCAAAAAGTGGTGGACGGCTTGTAGATTCAATTAACTGGACTGAATTAAACTTTGCCTTTTTGTTACTACAGAACCTTCTTCCGATGCCCCTGGAGTTTTTAATTAGATTTCCACTCTCCTTCAGGCCTCTTATAGTGAACTGCTTTCTGATGGATTTTGGATAGAAGAGGCGGGTGGGAGTTCTGTCAAGAGCCCTACACTCTCCAAAACTGCCAATCAAAGCCACACTTAACCAGACCATCCAGAAGTCCTACATGAGTGTTAAAAATTGGAGAAGGACATCCAATGTGGGACAATTTCAAGTATTTCAAACTATATTTTTAAAGAAAACGAAAACTTCCAAGTCTCAAAAGTCCACTTCCAAGTCTTCGTGATATTCTGGTCTGTAAAGATGGCTCGAACATGTGAGAAAAGAAAACGAGTTAGTGGCACAGCACTCAGCTGACGTAAAATAACGTATGAAAGATGTCATCAAAGATACTGTCTCTAAAATGTCTTTAGCACCATGTGAAACGTGGGTGCTGGAGAGATAAGGGTCACTGTCTAAAATAAGCAGTGAGTTAAGGCTCGCTGTCAACTCTTTTAACACCAGGTTTTCTGAGGAGGAAGTTGGGTCACAGATCTTGTTAAGCAAAAGGCATAAAGCCACATGAAAATCCCAATAAGACAACAAGATCCAGAAACTCGAATGTGACGATACTACCTGCTTCATGACTTATGGTTTCACATGAGGTCCAAAAGTTTAAAAATCAGGGGTTGAGTGTCTTATTTAGACCTAGAAAAAGAAAGCTTTAGATTTTTTGATAAAATAAAAGGATGTAAAATAAATAACCGTTAATATTATTTACATACCTAGAGATATCAATTAATTAAGTCAATTAGAAAGAAGTATGAAATTAACAACCTGGTCTCATGACATAAACATACCTTGGTGCACATTTTAGTCAGATATGAAATACGTACCAACAAGTACATATCACTGTAGTTTTCAAACGAAGTGAACAATAAAAAAAAGAAAAACTCTGACATCTTTTACTCCTTTTCACACAAAGATTTCAATTAATAAAGCATAATTTTTGCACAATTACTTGAAGAATGACGTGACTTCAAAACAATATTAATATGCTGGGAGATTTAAAAAAAAAGTAATGCTTTGAACCACGGTTCAACAAAACAGTTAAAATGTGTTTAAAATGAAGCTGAAATGGCACAAAGTGTGGGTAGGTTTAGGGTTGAATTTGATGTAGGGCATAATTCCAACATGATTAACTTTTAGTGTCAGTCCCTGGATATTTCACGTAATAAAAACATACATACCTTTATCAACGTAACAAAAATGTGCCAGGGTTTACATATTAAACCCGCGCATTTCTATTTAAAACTGTGGCAAAACGTACAGTAAGTTTTGCCCAAAAATTACACAGAGGTACCTATTTTATAAATACAGGTTGGAAATTAATGTCCATTTTTTTTATTAAATTCACTTAAAATTGTATGCTGATTATAGGCTATAATTTGTTAAACACATGCATTAGGAAACAAACAAATTTCACAAATAATTACAAAGAAAAAGCAAGTAGCACTGTAACATAAAATTAACTAAAAAGACTGAAATAGTATTTTCGACATATAAATATACTACAGCAATATTAAAAAAAAACATATGGGGAGGGGGGACTAAGGGGGGATTAAGGACATTTTTAACAAAAATGGTATCATATCCACATATTCAGTATCTGAGAAATACTGTTATCTGCCCCATCTAATACAATAGTAGCTGTTAACAATGTGCTAAATATATTCTCAGCGCAATAATAGTTTTTAAAGGACTGTCGTTTAATCAAATCATTAAAAATAATTTCAGTGATTTCAGAGCTGATTTTAGACCTTCTTCATCTAATAACATTTCACATTAGCTACACGTATAACAAAGCTCAGCTGGTGACATATCTGACAGCTACAGGTCACTGCAGCCTCTGCAGATGCATTTAACACATAACTAGGTTATAATAAAGTACATCAAATGTTAGCTAACAGAGGCATTATTTTCCCTCATCAGGAACATTTGTGAGATTTCAATTTCAGCCATTCTTTTTTTTACCGTGGTTAACGTCTAACCCTGGTTTTGCTGCCGTGCAAACCACTGTCTAAAGGTGAACCGGTTAAAACAACTCATTAAGAGAAAACGGCACACGCACAAGGTTAAAACCAGGAATAAATCCAATTACAAAGTTTCACACTTTCAGACAGGAGCTCACGGCTGGCGCAAAAGCACAGCGTTAGCCGTGTATGCACTTTGGCTGCTCTCGACAATTATAAAAATAACAGCAGTGCTGTTGACAGCGAGGCGGTATGGATTTCTCCCAGCCTTTAGGTGACTCGAAGCAGATGGGAGACGCAGAATCAGTATTTTGCTGAGAGGGCAACTCTATTGATCGACATCAAGAAATACATAGAGATTTATCGATCAGATGTCTGCGGAAGGGTCGGTCTGCAGTTAACCGCCTAGAGGCTGAAATTTCACTTAAAAAACTCCACACAATCATTGCTATCATTAAACAGCCAATCCCCGCACAGAGAGAGAGTTATTAACGACAAACTGATTATAAATGAATCCGTCTATGAAAGATAAATGCACTACATCAAGACACGATCCATTATGTTCTCTTCAAAAGACTTATTTCATCCTGGTGGAAGAAGATTTTGAGTCGGCCAAACCAATTCGAGAAGAAATAATAGCGAAGTGCTTAATACAATCATGCAGAAACTCTTTTAATGAGTGACAAATATCAAAAGTCCACATTATGCTCATTTCTGAAAATAGCTCAGCGGTAGTGACAAAGGATAATTGATTTTAACAGGAAGGAAAAAAGAAAACCATTTTTAGATGGTAAGGAATTATTTAAAGAACAAAGTGTGACCGTTGAACATCTGAACTGATTTGAAGAGTAAAACACAAGGCAGGTAGGCTGTATCTCTCAGCTTTCTATTCTTTTTTCTTTCAAACCTAAAAGTTCTATAGTTTGTCTTCATGTGTTCAGGCCTCTTTGGTCTTTTATATAAAATAAAAGTGCAGTTGGAAAGTTTTATGTAAGTTTGAAGTACAAAGACAAAGGTGAGATAAAAATCACCTTCTATTTCTCCAAACCTGTGAAAGTAATAATTTAATACGGAAATTAATACGTATTAATTTAATAGGAAATTTAATACGGAAGTCAATGGCTACCATCAACTGTTTGTTTACCAACATTCTTTAAAATATCTTGTTCAGCAGAAGAAAACTGCCTGCAGGTTTGAAACAACTTCTGTTGATTCACTATATGCTGTAATGCTAATATGCATTTTTATATGAAATTGTAATAATATAAAATGTAAAGTTTTCCATACCCAAAACCTGTCATGAATTTATTTTTATCAATGCCATCATTAATGTTATTATTTATACAATGTTTTTTTTTTTTGTAGTTGTGTATTACCAAAAAAAAAAGCTGTTTGTCTTTTGAAAATAAATCAATTAAAATACACTGTAATATATACACTGCCACTTTTTAAAAGTAGTTGAGGTTCATAATAAAGAAGCCCAGGACGGTTCCTCAGTGGTTCTTCAGCGTGGTACTGTCATACAAAAAACCTGAAAAGTGGATTACATTCCGCAGTAATGGCCAGGAGTGCCGTTCCCAAGTCCCATTCCCGAGTCACGGCCAGCAGAGCCGTCCCAGTCACCCACGGATTCTGGACTCTTCCTCTTCCTAGATGGCTCCTCCCTCCTTCGTCACCCGCGTGGACTGCTCTGTCGGCCCCTCTCAGGAGTATGTCCTCCTCTCTAGCTCCCACCCGCCCCTCCCCATTGGATGTTTCGAGATGCGAGGGAGTGGGGAGTGATGTTACGTTCTCTGTTTGTTGTGTTTTGGGTTTTCCTCACATGTCCACCTTTCCCCTTATTTGGTTGTTCCTGTCCCTGATGAGTTCATTGTGTTAATTTGTTCCCAGCCATGTTTGCCAGGTGTTTTCAGTTCTTTCTTGTGTATATTACCCTGTTTTTCCTAGTCTCCCTTGTCGGTCCTTATATGTTTTTAAGTCTGCGTTGTATCCTTTCCTGAGTTTGATAATTAAAGGACTCTCGCTTGCACACTCCGCAACTCCTGTGTTCTCGTTACGGCATGATTGTGACACAGTATAGTTCTTTAAAGCTTCTCTTAGTTTAGTTGAGGAAATGATTAAAAAACAAAATTCATTGTACTTCCTGAATACATTATGGTGCTCCTCAACCTTTTTTTCCCAAAGGTTGCCCATAAGAGAATATTCCAGAGCCCCAAAACATGACTCAGAAATGCATTTTAAACAGCTCTAACAATATAATAAATTCCCATGTATAGCAAACATCTTTTGGCTCTTATTTGACAAAGATGCTGCATAGATTTAGATGGAATTTATGTTTTTATGACAATTTAGTCATTGTTTAGTCATTTAATTTCACTTTGAATAAAAAAAAACCTAATTAAAACAAGCTCTGTCAACCTGTCATCAGTGATTTTGTTGGAAGGTTAACACTGAGGTTCACGCCGTTTCTCTTAGTCATTCTCATCCCTTCAAATATGCATAGTGAAAATGTGAATCCTCTCTGGGCCACATCAGCAGGGAGTTTCCATCAGAGCTGAAATGAATATCAAACGCAAAACACGACTCGTTTATTTACAAAAGCCTCTCTATTATTTTAGCTTTTTCCCCAAGAGTAAACAGATAGAGGGAAACATTAGAGAGAAGTGCGCAAGAGAGAGAGAGCGACTGGAACACTGTCGCCTGCATCTTTTGAATGTGGATGCAACGTTAAAACTCTATCAAAATTTCAGTCAGTTTTCCCCGAGCTTAGGAACGTGTTCAGATAAGCTGCCCTCCTGTAACTGTAAGCCAGACTCAATCTAGAAAGAAAAACAGACAGGGAGTTGAGCCAATGTGTTCACCTTTGTATATAAAGTGTATAGCTTGAATGGAGTCACTTTGGATATATCTGTGTTATGTTTGCTTAATGCATAAATGTTTAAAGCGTAACTGTCAGAAACATTTAAAAAGGAAATATTTGATATATATATGGGGTCTGCCAATAAACATTAAAATTCATAGAGTACACTAACAGGAAGTACGTCAATAACGCAAGTCCAACCATTTAAAAAACAATAAATCTATGTAATTTCTTTATTTTTACTGGTTGAAAACAATTCAGCAAGGATGCATTATTGGTTAAATGTGACAATAAAGACATTTATAAATATCGGTTATGCATTCTATTCACTGAAGAATCCTAAAAATGGTCTCTCCAAAAATATGAAACGTAATAAATAAGAATAAATGTTTCTTGAGCAGCAAATCAGCATATTACAATGAATTATGAAGGAAAAATTCAGCTTTGATAACAGAAATAAATCACATTTTATAACATATTCAAACTATTATTTCTAATTGTAAAAACATGTTTTGATATTGATATTTTTATTGTATTTTTGATCAAATAAATGCAGTATGGGTGAGCATAAATCATTAAATTATGACCCCATCTGCTTTTAAGCACTTCAGAATAACATTTTAAACTGAATTCATACTAGTTTAAATGTAAGCATTACTTACGTGAAGCATTATGAAGATACTTGGAAAACAGTAAATATATAAATAAACATAATTATATACACCAAATATTATCAAAAAGTCTGACAAAGTGTAATCTTTTGAGCTATGCAGCCCAACCCTAGCCTACAGTATAAAGACTTAAAAAAATTGCGAAGCCACTAATTAGCAGCCGTGTTTTTGAAATGACAGACCCCAGAGACTCAACACCACAAAAGCAGCACAGCCACGAAGGCTGCATGGCAGTAAATGAAAAGCTGCTGCAGGCCTTCGCTGCTGTTGTTCCTCACGCTCAACTTGCTGGACTGAGGGTAAACACCGAGGTTGTGAGATGAAAAAGCAACAACTCTTTTATTTCATTTTTAAAACAACCCTCTGGAGGCTGGCGTGCAGGAGTTGTCGTGTTTTTTTATAATGTCGAATGGAAGTTCAGAAGAAGTTCATTTTGAGTTGTACAGCTTTTAAGAAGAGTGTCTGTTTCGTTTCATTTTTCTTTTATCCGGACCTTTTTCCTGGACTCTTTTGTCCACAGAGGTCAAACCAGGAGAGAAAAAAGCAGAGAGTGACTCTCCAAAGACATCATCCTTCCTTAATACAGTATGTCCCGGATCAAAGCACAATCCTGCAGTAACAGCTGGAACATGTGCTCTGTGAAAGAGAGAAAGGTGTGCTCTTCTGATCTTTAAAACATGCTTCTTCTGAACTGGCCCCCTTCTGGTCACATTAATTGTAGATAATTGGTTCACATGTATAGTTCACATAATTTAAGCTGCTGCAAAGAACTAAATGAACTGATTCACTAAAATGAATCACAGATTGAGGCATTTTAGGTTCTTTTTTCAGTAGAAAACTAGTAGATTTTGAGCATGAGCAAAAGTATATTTTTATTTATTAATTTAGTGATTAGTGTGTAATGTATACTTTTACTGTATGTGTACAGTGCCCTCTACTAATATTGGCAGCCTTATTGAATATGTGCAAAGGCAGCTGTGAAAATAAAACTTCTATTCAAAAAAGTCTCACTGAAGAAAAAAATGTCTTTGTCCAATGCATGTTGGCCACAATTATTGGCACCCCTAGAAATTCTTATGAGTAAAAAGTTTGTGCCATTCATATCTATATTTTTTAGCATAGCAGCGAGATAAGGAGCATGAAATTCCCCAGCTATGACTATTATAGATATTATAGCCAAATTTTCTTAATCATCCATCACAAGGAGTAAAATCAAATAATATAGTTCTGATGCAGAACAAAGTTGTTGGCTTTAACAAAATAAAGATTGGCTGTAAGAAAAATCCACATTTCCACCATTAGGCCAATAATTAATATGTTTCAATAAACTAAAGATGTTACAAATCTGTCTGGAAGAGGATGTGTCTACTGTCTTAATGCACTGAGGAGGAGATTTTGAGTGAACAAAGACTCTCCAAGGATTATAGCTGTAGAATAGCAGATATTAGTTAGATTTTGGCGGTCACAAAGCCTAAAAAACAATCAAACAGCTCCTCCATCACTACATATTGTTCAGGAGGGTTTCAAGACAACTCCTAGCTCATCCAAAAACAAACTCCAGCTTATTTAGTTGTCAGACACGACTGGAACTTTAAGATAAACCTCAGAGTTGTTATTGGGAAAGGACATAGCAAAAACTGGGTGCCAATAATGATCTAGAGAAAGCATTATTTCACAATGAGATTTTCCCACCGCTTTCAACTGTTTTACTTCAAGTTTTTTTGAAAGGAAGATCAAAAGGATAAACAATTCAGATTTATTTTTACAACTGCCTTTGTTCAGATTTATATCATATATCATTTATATCATAGTTGTGTAGTTGATTCACTATAGTTAGATGATCATTCTTCTACTAAAGTTTAAATTAGAGACGAATCATTAGTCTAGATTCTTTGTTAATCTAATCTGTCCTAGAGTTTATCTAATGTCTTAATGAAACTTAATGACAAAATAAAAAGTGCATTTAAATGATTACATTGTTTACGATGTTGCAGGAAATCATGAATATTTGATATATTGTCCAGCCTAGCCCTGTATATCAATAGCAGGTCCATATTACAAATCTGTTCACTTTGTTTCTGTTAGCATGGATTAATAAGTCTATGATCTTATTCTGTCAATGTGAAGTGCTTTGCCTGCTTCCCCCTCTAAATCTAAATTAACATACTCACTGCCCATTCGTACAGCTCACAAAGAAGCTGAAAACAAATGACAAAGCCAGAAAGGAGGGGAAAGAAAGAAAGGTAGCAATCAGAGAAATCGATATCTGGAGATATTGTTCAGTGGCAGATAATTAGATTTTCATGACATGATGGGGGAGTTATTGAATTTGGTGAGACAGCAACATGCTGTTGATGACTGTCGATCCATCTAGGATAAATCTGAGGATCAAACACATAGTTGGCCATTTAACCTTCTCACCTTCCCAGTCGATGTTTCAAGCATGTCGCATCAAATTAGCTCACGGAATATACCCATTCGTCCATTCACATGGCTCTGATTGATGCAGAGGACCAGACTCATCAAGTCAAGAAGGTGCAGCAGCAGTAGATCTTGATTATGGCACTACCGGCTGTTTCTACACATGGGAATCCTGCAAATGAGAGGTGTTAATAGTAAATTATAAGGTTGTTGCAATCAATAAACAGTAATTATGTGGCATTTTGATGTTAGTTAGAAAATGCTTAAAATTACTCTTAACCACAGAATACAAAGAGTGAAAGTGGGAGCACAAATTAGCTGCATCCAATTAGAAACCGAAGAGAGCGCATGTTCATTGGAGACTTTAATGTATACAAATGTCATTTTACAGATCATAATTACATTCCAGTCAGCTGATCTAATTAACTTTTTTTTAAAAGCCTATTAACCTAAATAGTAATCTGTCTAAATGTCAAAATGAATCAGCTGTTATTGTAATAGGTTTGTGGCGTAAAGTCCGATTGGAATTTGGAATTGATTGTTTGAAATTAGTGAATAACATTCGATACAAAATATTTGAATCAAAATGTATTTGTAACATGCAAAAATATTCTTACCAAACATACAGATATTTAAATAAAATCAAACCTTCTGAACCGTCTTTATTATAAGGCAATTCCATTGATGTATGATTTGAAAATCTACAATCTGAGGTTGCAAATATATATATATATATATATATATATTGAGAAGATCACCTTTAAAGCTGTCGAAATGAAGTCCTTAGCAATGCATTTTACTAATTGAAAATTGTTTTGATATATTTACAGTAATAAATCTGACAAAATATATTCTTGGAACAATATCCTAACGATTTTTGCATCACTTTGACCCATACAATGTATCGTTGGCTATTGCAACAAATATACCTAAATATACTTATTTTTTTTGCTCCAGGAGATGAGTGAGGTCACACAGGTTAAAGCACACACTCTGCCTCTCCATGAGCTTTATTGACTGTCACAGGAGATGTTCATGCATTCACTTCCTAAACCGTGCTTGAGAGGCATCAGCCCAGTATATAGAAAACCACTGTAGTCTTCATAGTGACCGTTCAGAACAAATTAGAAAGCAGTTTGAGAAGTCTCTTTACCCGCTTCCCACAGAGAGAAGCATCTTGATGCTCTAAGCACAAGGATAAAAGACCTCAGTGGCTCTCAACGGCTTCCACGTCCCTCTGAGATAAATCAATCACTAAAATGGATTCCTGGCCTAATGTGTTTAACCAGCTCTACCCCACCCCTCCCTTCTGCATTGGCACAGTCCAGGTTACTGCGCTGGAAGCAGCCAACTGAAGGAAATGGGGGAATAGGAGGTGAATAAGAAGCCCTTCGTCTTGGCACAGGATACAGACTAATAAAAATCAGGTTAAATTAAATGATGGAAGCCTAATCTCATCTTGTGTATAGATGTGCATCATTTCTATGTGCATAGAAAGAATTGTTTCTTGCTTCTAACAGCAAAATTTACAGTTATGCTTGGACAGACACAGATTATTATGACTCTGAACCTTATACCTGTGTACTTGCATAGTAACTAGATGTGCGTAGTATGTATCATGCTACACTGCAGACTGGAGTAAAGATTTTGATTTTGATTACAGGAATACATTACATTATTAACATTTATTCACTTATAAAACATGTATTAATACTATTTCACAATATTACTGTTTTTACTGTATTTTCAACCAAATGAATGCAGCCTGGTGAGCTAAAGATACTCTTACCATCCTCGAACATTTAAACAGTAGTGTATTTTGTAAAACTCAGTCAAACTACTGGTCTCTAATGGAACACGTTCAGTTGTGCTCCCTCATTTGTTTTCTGGTATTCTTGTCTTCAGTAATGAGAAGCACCTGTTATCTGGCCTCTGTCTTCAGTGCCCATTACGGTGGTCCGCTTCAGCTCTCCCACCCACTGAGAAAACACCACACACCCCGTTCATTAGCTCATCCTTCCCAGCATACCTGATTGGAGGACAATGAGACACGAGAAATAAACAGTCTGAGTGACCTTCTGGTACATGAAGCAATGGTCTAATGAAAGCACAGCGAGTGCCTCAATTAGCTCGTAGATTGTTTGTTCATGCATAAATAAATCATTCCCGCTTTAAAGTAATCAAACTCTGATAAAGGCGTATGAGATAAAAAAAGTTGCAAGTAAAAAATGGAAATATCTGAATACACGTTTCCTGTCAAAACAAAAGTTTCAGCAGATACACTGCAACTTTTCCAATATTCATTTATCTCACGGGCGCCTTCCTGAAGGACATTGATTCATTCCTTCGCCACCTTTTTTTAGTTTTTCTATCAGCTTCTTTCTCTATTTTAAAGAGGGTTTGTTGTTGAGACCACAATTCACATCTCAGACAGACCTGGTTAGCCTTTATAAGACCAGCCTAAATAATTAAGAACAGAATTCTTAACAGAGTCTGGCTGTTCTGCACTCTGATCTTACTCTGTGTGACTTTTGGTTGATGATCTGTTAAGACTACTTAATTAACTTTAAATATATGCTTAATCAGCTTTACTGAATCACACCAATGATGTTAAAGAATTCACATATGGAAGCATGTATTCCAGAAAATTAAGAAAAGGGGGAAATCATAGCTTTACTTTTTTATGATGATTTCATTTCTCAAAAATGCAAATATTTTTTATCTTGCAGTATATATTTCACTGTGTTGTTACATTAGATCTCACAAAGCGACTTGGTTAATTTTAACTTGATTTCACAGTTTATGAACAGGTTTTCATAGTGCTGTCAAACCATTCATTGAAAAACGTTTTTGTTTACAAAATATGTGTAATCACTGTGTATATTTATTATGTATATGTAAAAATAGTATATATTTTCAAAAAATGTACATGTATATACTTTTATATTTATATTTCATATTATATATACATGTATGTGTTTGTTTGTATATATATGTATACACATAGAATACATGCATATGTTATGAAAAAAAAATGTTATGTTTTAATGTATGGACCGCATACAAAATAAAAGTTTTTGTTTACATATATGTGCATGTACTGTGTATATCTAGTATGTATATATAAATACACACACTTGCATGTTCATATTTAAGAAAAACACTACGTTTATATATTAAGCATATTGATATATGATATAATTTATATGAATATTAATGTATACATGTAAATATTTTCAAAATATATGCTGTATGTGTGTGTCTTCATATATACATATACACAGGACATGCACATATATGTAAACTAAATTTTGGATGTGATTAATCGTAAGCAAATTTTGACAGCACAAAAACATATGCGCATAATAAAGATAGATATGCACACATTACAAGTATGCATGAACTCAATTCGATTTTTTCCTCTTCTCTAGCATGTGATTGCTGTGTTGTTGCTCTGAATGTTTATTATGTGTAATCCAAGCTTTGTTATCTACATATTTGACTATCACTTACGTCTGATTCTGTATTTGTGGATGGGATTACAGAAATAAACACTTTGCTACATGCTGTTTGTTTATCGCATTACATTTAGACACTCTCAGACACGCTCAAACAGGAGTGGATGCAGACATAAACATGTAGCTGAGTGTAAACATATACATCAACAAACCCCCTGTGACATGTAATGGCATGAGTGGGTTTGTGAGTAATACCTGCTGCAGTTCTTCAGGTGGAAATATCTGTGTGGGTCCAACTGGAGACCTGTCACCAGAATGATATATCAGCTCTGGAGCGACAAAGCACAGGGAAAATGTATTCATAAACACACAGAGGAACTGTGCAACACATGCATTTGGACGGCAAATAAGTCATTTCAACTTACCGGTATGCAATAAGTGCACTTTTCAGTTGACAAATGCGTCGTTTTTATTCTAGACATGCTGCCACTGCTCTAGCCACTTCCATCCAGCCGGCTGTCAGAAATAAACATTTGTTTTCCAACATATGCATTAATTGTGAATGAATTAGAATACTTTATGTCTAATCCGGATTTCAATGTTAAAATTATGGCCAGTGACAGAAAAAAACTGAAAATCCATATTTCAAAATGTCAACAATTCTGTGTTTTCTGTCAATATGGGGTGCTGTGTGTACATTAATGAGAAAAAAAAATACTTGAATGATTTTAGCAAATGGCTGCAATATAAAAAAAGAGTGAAAAAATGAAGGGGGTCTGAATACTTTCCGTACCTACTGTATGTGTGTGTACTTTTTATATTTATTATGTGTGAATACACATGTATATGTGTATATATATATATATATATTGTTAGATTTCTCTAATACATAAAATACTGAGGTGAATACATCAGATGTTGATTCTGTCTAAGGAATAC
>JAUCNO010000318.1:2254482-2269337 GCA_032353835.1 Enteromius viviparus | reverse complement strand
TGTCTCACATAAAAAGCATGAACTGCCAAATAAGTTAGAAATCTTTAGAATTCTTTGGGGGTGCTTTTATTCATTTTGGGGGTGCTGAAGCACCCCCAAAAATGGGCTAAAATCGCCCCTGAAGCAAATAGTAATGCCTTATTCTACATGCCTAATCCTTCCAAATACATAAACCTCACAACTACCACACTAATTATTAAAAAGCAGCAAATCATGAATTTATTGAGGGGAAAGTTTTGCCTTTTCTAAAGTGTCACCCAAATTTCTCTTTAGATCATCTCAATTCATTCTTATCAGCTTATAATACATGATTATCAGGATTTGTGTCATGTCATTTTTAATTCTTTAAAGACAAAGACAGAAATGTTGAATTAATCCTAATTTTTCAGTTCAGTTTAAAACTGTTGTTTATTATGCAAACTGTAATTTCTCATTTGATTTTAGAGTGAAATAACCAGGACATTACACTACAGTTTGCATGAGATTCACCCACACACACATGCTCTCATTGCCCTGATATGAATGAAACATGAGTCAAAGTGTGACAGATATGAATGTTCTTGTTTGTGAGAAAGAAGATATAAGACTAAAGATGTGTTTTGTGTGAGCTCAGCTCTGGGCCAGTCTGAAAGTGTGCTGATGGAAGAGACGTTTTATACTCCTGTACACACACACACACACACACACACACAGAGCGTGTTCAGTAGGCCTTATAATCTCGTTACAGCTCCATACAGCACACTAGGCTCCAAAATCAAAGCAGCAGTCAGCCTCCAGCAGAGATTTGTCAGTCTAATCGCACACAAACACGTACACAAAGCACACAAATACACATAAACACAACCGGGGCTCACAGATAACGCCGTTTTGCAGGCAACTCTTGAGCCACGGCGGAAATACAAAACGCTTTCCCAAAATATGCCAAAGCCTTTAGACATGCTAATATTCCATTACACACATAATGTTGTCAGGAAAGGTAAAGCAACACTGCTGGAGGAAAGATGTGTACCATCTAAACCATCATTACAGCAACAAACACGCACACATACTGTATAATAACACTTACATTATTGCTCAAAGCAAGCTGTCATGGTTAAAGGTTTACAACTAATGCTTTAACAAACGCTTGTAGCAATCTTGAATATAAAGACATTGCTTACGGCAAGGAATTTGGTGAATCTGGTGCTTGGCTTCATACCTAAACATCATTTTAGAGTATTTCAGTGTAGATTATCTTCTTCCTTTTCTTTTTTTTTTATAAATATAAGTAATAATAATAAGTAATATATTAATACACATGGAATAAATATTAAATAATAATTTAATAGTAAGTTAGAGTAAAACATGAATAACGCATTACATAAATGTATAATTGTTGTATAAATATTAATTATATAAATAAATATTTATTAATTAATTTTTTTATATAAATGCAAACAATTATCATATGCTGCAATAGAAATTTACACTTCAAATTTTAATGTAGGTTTTGGTGAACATAAAATATGTTTAAACAAATTATTAAAAAATTATACATATTTACCAACCCCACATTTTGAACGGTAGGGTACATTGCTTGTATTGATAAGTTATTTGAAACCAAAAACTGCTCTTTGCAATTAAAAACTAACTATTTTACAAATAAACATGTTTTTAATCTTGCTGCCAAATCTTCATCTGACACAGCTATAAAAATCCAACTCTTTAAAATAATTCCTGGTTATTAACGTCTTTTTGAACAAAAATATGTTTCAGAAAATATGCAACTTTCCTTGCCTTATTAAATTACTGAACCACTTAGGGTTAGGGTTAGAAAGCTAATGAGAACCATAACTTATCAGCAATAATCTTGTAAGAGAAGTTCAGATCTGGCTAGATTTAGCTGGATTTACGTGAATGTGTGTGTGTGTGTGTGCGTGTGTGTGTGTGTGTGTGTGTGTGTGAGAGAGAGAGAAAGAGATCTGCACCTCTGCGGTGGGTCTCACCAGTTGTATTTGTGTGTAAGTGTATAAGTATGTCTGTTCACCTACGGGATGTGAATGAATGCTGAAATAAGCAAATTAATCAAGGCTGAACGCGTGTGCTGGGCTGGAGAGGCTGTTTTAATGAGTGTGCAGACTGAACACTAATGAGCTGACTCTAATAAGGGGATCTAATGAGCAAGTTGCCACGGTAGCAGGTACCCGGCGCGTGGTGTGTGCTGTTTTGTGGGACACGTGCCTCTCTGAACCAGACGGGCGGTCAGGAACAAAAGTGTCTTCTAGGGAACAATCTGAATCTTTTAATGTTGTAAGTAACACTTTATAAGGACTTACATGACTAATTCATAAAGTTATCGAACTTGTCATCAATTTTTAATAATGTTATGAAATATTTATTACATACACACACATACTACCTATATATATATATATATATATATATATATATATATATACACACACACACACAAGCACACTGTATGTGTTTCTTTAAGTTCCCACAAAAATAGCACAAATCAGCATATTTGAATAATTTATGAAGGATCATGTGGCACTGAAGACTGAAGTAATGATGCTGAAACAATTCAACTTTGCATCACAAAAATTACAAAAAAAATTAAAATAAAAAAGTTATTTAAATTTGTAATGATATTTCATAATATTATAGATTTTAATCAAATAATAGTTTACTTGTCAAGTGTGTGTTGACTCAGGCGATGACAAAGGTAGTGAGTTTAACATAAGTTAATGGATAGATGACAGGCAGGACACATACACGTCAAACAACCTTAATAACCAAACAACACAAGACACAACTCAATGGGCCTTTAAGCAAGACAACATTAGGGAGAACTCAGAAAAGCTGAGGGACACAGGTGGACTGAGCAAACTAATTAACTAAAATAAGGAAACCAAATAAGGAAAAACTGGAAGACAGCAAAACCAAAACTAAATAGTGACAATAGACAAGAGGTGTTACCTCACCCACCCCTATGGAAAGGCACGTCCTCGCACCATAAGAAGACATATGATGAATAGCAGCAATAGCGGATTAGGGGATCCGGAAGTCCACGGCAGAGCCAGAGCGAGGGAGGACCAAGGTGGAGCTGGAGGGAGGAAGAAGCCTGACAAAGCCAGAGGGACGTAGAGATGAAGCAAAGCCAGACTAGTGGATTCCCAAAGCGGTGGATGGACTCTGACCAACCAAGGCAGAACCAGGGGGACGATAGAGCCCGGTGGAGCTGATGACCTTATGGGCCACGATGGAGAGGAGGGAACTAGGGCCCATGGTGGAGCCGACGGGTCAGAAGGCTGAGACAGTGTTCTGGACTCTGACCCTGTAGGCGGAGTCGGGGAACGTTCCGCTGGTGGAAGACTATCCTGCGTGACTCGCATCAAATTGAAGGTGTGCTGAGGGTGAGCAACAGGGCTGTCAGACGAACTGTACTTCTGGCAGAATCCGCAGGGATCTAGATCGGCTCTCCTAGCCGAGACAGGCAAACTGGATTTTCAGGGATCGGGATTGGCACTCCTGGCCGAGACTGTGGAATGGAATCCGCGAGGATATGAAACGGCTCTCCTGACAGAGTTTCGGAGGACTTTCAGAGATCGGGACCTTACCTCCTGGTTGTAATTCAGGAATTGGATTCGGGAACGGCTCTCCAGGCCAATAATTCAGGAACTGGATACAGGAATAGCTCTCTTGGCCATAATTTAGGAACTGGATTCTGGGACGGCTTTCCTAGCCGCAGTTTAGGAACTGGATTCACAAAAGCGAGAAATGTGAGATTGCGCTTATGTAATAATGCGGATCCATTTGCAGTAGTTTATACATGGTCAGCAGGCAGGGTCAAAACAAGGTCGGGGTATATGGGCACAGGATCGGGACAGGCGGCAATCAAACAAACAATAGATAAACAGTCCAAAGTCAAAACACAGGTAATACACAAGACTGTGCGATTCTCTGGCTGGAGAGACTCGCTTTTATGCTAATGTTAATGAGAGAGTAGGCATGGATAATGAGCGACAGCTGTGGGGAAGTGGTGTGTTATGGGAGATTGAGTCCCGTAAAAAACTGACAGTCCTGGGTGAAACTGAAAGGTAGGAGTGCCCTCTGGCGGGGCTTGACGGTACTTCTGGCTGGGACTGTTACAGCTACTGCAAGTTCACATGTTATAGACACGAGTACATATTAAATCAAAATTAATCTGATTCTTATTCAATAAGAAACAAAAGTGTCGGATTTCAGATATTTTTGTTTTTGCATAATGTAGCATTAATCGCCCTTAATAGTTTGTAAAACTTCAGAAGAAAGAACAATGAATATTAAAACTGAAATACTATTAAATCAGTTTTATACTAAATAGTTGTTTAATAGACTAACCACAACTACAGATATGACTTTTATTTCGTCTTACCCTCTATTTCTATTGTATATTTTTCTTAAACAAAATCACTTTAATTTTAACTAGAACCTTTAATTTTTGCAATTCCAGTCCAGATAGATCTAGCCCTCACCCTCCTCTAATAGTGTAGTGCTTATTTGTCTGAACTCTTCCTCAAGACAAGCCAGAGTCAGACAGTCCTCCTGATCCTCATCAGAGTACTGGAGATCGAGCTTCTCCACGGTCTGGACCTCCATGATTTCCTGAGCGGCACGAGACAGTGTCCGGGAAGAGATGGGAGTACATCTGCTAATGGTGTCTAAAAAAGAAAAATAAGAGTTGCATGAGATTATGAGAAAAACAAGAAGAAAATGGATGCTGACACACCCTCTGACTCATTCATGTCTGCATTAGTTACACATCAAAGTTTAATAACTACGGTTAGTGGGTTTTATAGATCTCTAACACCAAGTATGAGCAATAGTGATGCTTGCCTACAGTTATACTACTAATATCTGTGACTAACGGAAAATAGAAAGAAGATGTGAAAAAGAAAAGAGAGATGTTAAAGGGACTGACGGAAAAGCACACACAGAAAGACAGCACTGGGATTGGCGGCTTAAGTTAGCGGGGTCAGAATTATTTACTGTCACACACTGACCTAATCAGCTTCAATCAAACAGAGCTCTAAATGCTCTCTGATCCAGCAAATCACAATAACACACTCACACACTTCTCTCTCCTCTATGTGGCTCTTTCATTATATTCCCTAGCTTCTTCTTGTCTTGTGTGATCTTTCTCTTGCTGATAGTGAAGTGAACTCAGTCAGATGACACCGAGCAGCACTCAGCTAACATTACAGTAGTGGTGAGGAAACTAATTCATTCAGTTTGCCAGAACTTGTATGAAATGCATCCTTCTCACACAATCGACACATACAGTCGTCCTCTCAACTTGGCACCTTTACAACCTATTGATGCTTTTGTAGTGATGCGCAGATGGCAGTTATATCCGTGGCTACTGTGGATAATTCGAGGGTCGGGTAATAAAAAAATTTAAATATTAACTAAATTTGTGTTTTAAATATATTTTTTGATCATGCATATGATCTAGTTTTTGTTTGTGTTTGTTCACCTGTTCAGGAAGTTCCAGTAACAGAAGACTTATGTGGTGCTTCAATAAAAAAATTGTAAGTGCTGCACTGCTTTGTTTACTGCGGATACTGAGGAAACCACTACATTCTTGTTAAAAAGACTCCACCCCTTTCACTATACATATATACTACTTTGCAAGCAATAAAAAGATGTTGATATAACTCAAACATGTGTCAGAAGTCTGTATTGTATGAGATTTTTGAGAGAAGTTTTTTATGCTCATAAAGCATTTATTTGATTAAAATACAGTAAATACAATAGTATTGAGAAATATGTTTACATTTTAAAATAACTGGTTTCTGCTGTAATATTTAAAATATATATAATTTATTCCAATGACGCAAAGCTGAATTTTCTGCATGCTGATTTGGTGCACAGGGAACATACTGTATCATTGTTTAATATGTCTTAATATTTTTGTGAGGCTTAATATTATATTATTTTTTCAGGATTCTTTGATGAACAGCTTTTATTGGGAATAGAAACATTTTCTTAAATTATAAAACTCTTTACTGTCACTTTTGATAAATTTAATGCCCAAAATTATTATTTTAAACATTGAGCAATGCTGTAGTAGAAGCTCATCAGAAAGATTCATTGACTGAAAAGAACCTAGTAGTGAAATGACAGAGCAGAAGTGATCATGTATTACTCGATTTGGACTCGTGAGGCTGGCGGCTTTGAGCATCCTCTGTCGAACCTGAAACAAGTATATGAGATATACAGAGAATGAACGGGAGAGAGAGAGAGAAAGAGAAAAATAGGCAAGAGAGGATGGACGGATATCTGAGGATTCGCACCAGCCGAAATCACAGCTGTCATGCTGTTAAACAGATTAATTTTCCCTCCTCTGCAGACCTGCGAGTGATGAGCCGAGAGACAGAGAGCAAGATGTGTTGAGAGGTAGAGAAAGCGCAAGCTAGCTAGCTGAGCTGATCTGAGCTGAGCCGAGAGATTGAGGAGCGCGCCTTTGGCCGTGTGCCTTGCACTCCCGCACGAGGCAACATACAGTAATCTCTTTATGAAACCTCAGCCGCGTGTGCTGGCGCAGAAAGCTCAGGAATCAGCTCGGCTTTAATTACGCGCACGAGCCAATAAATCACGCCACGGCCGAGTGTTGCCGCCACTCTTCTACAGCCATGTTATTGATGTCCCGTTGGCTGTAGCGCCGTGTCCGAAGGGTTGGCCGAGGCTCTCTGTAAATGATCGTTTAGTCACACCAAAGATGCGACATCAGACCGGCTCAACATTTTAAACACAGATTTAGCCGTGCAAGTCTGGGTTAAGTCTGAACACAGAAGGGAAATTAAGAAGAGAGATGAAGGCTTTATTTTGCTCAGACTGATTTCTAAGGGCTCGATTTGGGAAATACGATTGATAGCTTCAATTAAAGAGACAGTTCACTTCAAACTATTAAACTTCTGTCATTGTTCACTCATTGTTATGCCATGCCATATATATATATATATATTTTTTTTTTTTTGTCTATTCAAAATTAGCAGACAGTGACCAAAGCCTTTCAAATTCAAAACACGATTAAAAAAGTAGCTACCAAGAATTTATAATGGATTTAACTCATAATTCTTGCTCTTAATTTCATTTGGGATTCTACTTTTTAAAACTTTGAGGTCAATAAAATCATTTTTTTTTTAAGTAATTAATTTATTTAGCAAGGATAAATGCATTGATCAAAAGTTTCAGTTAATGCATTAATAATATTACAATAGAATTCTGTTTTTCAAGTGCTGTTTTTTTCTTTACTTTATGTCCTAAAAAATATATATTGATCAATAAAATTAAGCAGCACATGTGTTTTAAACATTGACAATAATAACAAATGTTTCTTGAGTAAATCAGCATTTTAGAATTATTAGAACACTCAAGACTGGAGTAATGATGGTGTTTCAAATTCAGCTTAATCAATTCACATAAATTACATTTTAAATATTAAGATGTTTTGCTATTTTGACTTGAAATAATAAATTATTTCCAAAATTACTGCATTTTAATCAAATAAATGAAAGGAAAGGACGTGACAAGTGGCCAGGTATGGTTTCCCATACTAGGAATTTGTGCTCTGCATTTAACCCATTCAAGTGTACACACACACAGCAGTGAGAAGTGATCAACCACACACACAAAGTTTACACACACTCAGAGCAGTGGGCAGCCATTGCTGCGGCGACCGGGAAGCAGTGGGGGGAACGGTGCCTTGCTCAAAGGTCTCACCTCAGTCGTGTTATTGAAGGTGGAGAGAGTGCTGGATATTCAATGGGGAGTATAAGAGACGATTTAAAAAAAATCTAATTTCTGAATGATACGGTATGTCCTTTCATAATTTCTTTGAGCATTTTGTTTTCAAAATATTTATTTTTGGCCTTTTTCTTTTTCTTTTTTTGATAGACAGCCTGAGAGAAGGCATAAAATGATGAGAAACAAGATTTGACACAACATGTCTACAAGAAAGATATTTTTAATGTTTTCCTTTCTGAAAGACTGATACGCCAGCATGACATATGTTTTTCACAGCCTCTTTTTCATTCACATCAAATTAAATCTGGTGTCTACACCCATGTCTGGTGCTGTACCAGGAATGAAAGCAAATTACCTGAGAAGCACAGTCTCTGTGATGACATCCTGCTGATGGCTGGTGTGAGAGGACGAGGGGTGCTACTAACGGGCCGAGCGTTCATCAGAGCAGCCACCAGCTCTTCCTCTGCGTGATGCTGAAGACTGCTGCTGGATCTCCAGCACTCCTGCCCGACAACTACAGTACAAACAAATCCAATAATGAGAAAGTCTCATAGCAACACAACCATCATGTGGTTTTACTGCAGAAGGCCCATAAGTTAATATATATATATCTGTATATCAACACTAAACATGTAAACCGTCTAAAACCATCCCAGCAGATGTAAACTTAGATTGAGGGTACTCAACTTCAGAAGGCATGAGGACCACATTCAAACAAACACAAAAGTTTTTGTGCCAGGGAAAGTACTTTAAGTTGTTCTTTCTTTTCAAAAACCTACAAACAGCATTCGTGTGAGCACAGTGCACCAGCTATCTGACCTCTGCATCCACTTCTCTTCATCACTATCAACAAAGGCTAAGGTAACAATTATGCAGGTGATATTTTTTTCATGATAAATAGTTCCACAATACCAGCTGATATTGCACTGCGTGAAACATTAAAAGTATGCTGCCTCATTTTCATGCAACTTTTAGATAATAAAAGAAAAGGTAGAAAATATATTATGCTCAAAAAAATTAAAACCTACCGTATATTTAGGTCCATTAAGTTTATTCATAGTTACTTAATTTTCCTAATATTTAAGTAAATTTTTCTCCCAATTTCTTGTCCAGTATAATCCGCCCGCTCAAACTCATCCTATGAGAAACTTCAATAAAAAATAAATGCGATTAAAATGCGTTAAAAAAATTTTACGCGTTATTTTTGTGTAATTAATTAATCTAAATGAACACGTTAAAGTCCCAGCCTAATGTATATATATTAATGTAAGTCTTAGGCCACTAGTATTTTCAACAAAAAAAATGTTTTTAAGTCAGTTATTTCTTTCTTTTGCGGTAGCGTGTCCTGGAAGTACCTTGAAAGTACTGTTCAAAGTTTGAGAAACTTGTGTAAAAACGCTGCAAAATGAGTATTCTTTCAAAAATAATGCCATAAATAGATTTAATTTAGCAATTGACTTCTATTCTGTTCCGAGGTACACTTGCACAGAGTTTTTCAGGTAGCTTTCCAGGTATACACACACACACACATCTACAGTTTTTCTTAATTTTTATTTCAGTTTAAATTTAGTCAGTGTAGTACAAGATGAACTAAATTAAAATAAGAAATGTTAAAATTTATTTTATTTCAAGCAATAAATGATTATGCTTTTTAGTTTTTGTTAACTATAATAACCCTGGTTACTGTAATAAGACTTTTGTGGGACAAAGCTTAATCCTAATTAAAATGTAAAAAATGTGACACAGTGTAAATTATTTTAATGGTTAAGGGAACTTTCAAGGACACAATAACATTTTATGGCTCACTAATTTTGGGCTTAGAACCAGCAACTGGTAACAAACTCCAAAGTCTAGCTGGAAAACCACATGCACCTGCCCCAGCCTGACTTGACATGCAGACAGTGAGCAGTTGAAGGTTAAACATGTGTGCCTTCCGTCGCCATCTTAAACTCCTGCTGTAATTAAGCCTTTTTCCAGTCGGCTAGCCGCTGCTCCTGTCAGTGCACGTCAGGGATTGCAAATGCACAGACAGGCCGATAAAAACGGCTCGACTGTGACAGAGACACAAAAAGATGGGAAAAGGAAAAGACTGCAGGAAATTGATGGAGACACTCGCCAGCCAATAAAAACACAGATGACAGGACTTATTTGTCCTCTATTTTCATTAACCTTGAAGCTCAACGAACCAAAACAGATGCTTCATTTTTTCCGGTATATTAGATAAAAAGTGCCTTTTGCATATTTAGTTTCTGCATACTCAAATAGCGGCTTTAAATAGAGCTGTTAAAAAAGAAATATTAGTGTTTACAGTCAAGCTAATGGCCTCGCCAAGGTAGCACATTAACACTGAGGAGCTAAAGGATAATGCCAGGAAATGAATGAATGTATAAGAGAGGCATAATTTACACTCATCTTTACGCTAGCAGCTCTCTTCAGTGGCCAATCCATCTAAGTATGCAATAATTAGCTATCTAAATAACACCAGCGGCACAAAATGCACTGTTAAGAGAGATGTCTGTGGTTTTCATTAAAGCGCGGTCATATATTAGTGTTGGAACCACATAAGCACTGCATTCCAAATGTCTTATCTCTATTATTAAAGCATAAAGGATGTATTTCTGTAGGGAAAGATGTAAATAGCGCATGGCGGATGTGTTAACTAACACCTAGTACTGCAATTGCGGTAAGTGAGGTTTTAGAGACATGACTTGTAAGAAGCGTGTACAGTTTTTTTTTTTTAGTTATATTATTTAGCAGGGATGCATTAAATGATCAACTTTCTTTTTAAAATCAATCAGCACAACTGTTTTCAGTATTGATAATAACAATAAATGTTTCTTAAGAAGCAAATCATCATATTATAAAAGATTTTTCAAAGATTATGTGACACTGAAGACATTTTTTTTTTGCATAACAGAAAGAAATTACATTTTAAACTGTAAATATATTTCATAATATTGTTTTTTTCTGTATTTTTATAAAATAAATGCAGCCTTAGCAAGCTTAAGAGACTCCTTTTATGATCATTGAAAACCTTCCCGACCCCAAACTTGCACATACAGTATGCTCATATGTTCTTAAAATAGCATCTGATTCATTATGAGAGTCCAGAATTTATTTGACGTCGAAAGTTTCAACAGCAGAAGTTAAATTAAATTATTAGTTTAAATTATAAATAATATTATTAGTTGTGAAATTATG
This sequence comes from Enteromius viviparus, assembly GCA_032353835.1. Lineage (NCBI taxonomy): Eukaryota > Metazoa > Chordata > Actinopteri > Cypriniformes > Cyprinidae > Enteromius > Enteromius viviparus. The sequence goes on along the minus strand of JAUCNO010000318.1, from coordinate 2,258,363 downwards.
AACATCTGGTCTGTGTCAGATCCTGTTCTTGCTTTTGTGAAAAAGACATAATCTGCTGTAAGGTCAGTTCTTACAGTATAAACAATGCTGTTCCTCTGTAACACTATTATAAACCTTACTGAGTTGTAGACCATGTTTCATGTCTCTAGGAATGTTAATAAGGCATATTGACCCAAACGTCACTATGCACGGAAATGTCAGGAGCTTCCTCAAAATGGCAGGCTCTAAGATGTTTTTACAGAATTTATAATTGTTTTAATACCTTTATCTTGCCCTCTAATCCTCAGAAATATATGGTTGTGTTTTGCCAGAACTTTATCTTGTTTCTTCACGTACCTAGTGAACTCCCAGTGTGGCTCTGCTCTTCTCTAAAGGTTTGTGTTGGAGCTGGACTGGGCTTCACGACTCCAGGGTCCAGTCCCAAAGTCAGGATCCCCTCTAGGTCTTGGTACTGGCCCGGCTGGATGTCCTGTCTCTGGGCTACAGCATGAACGGCCTGTGGAAGAGAAGAAAACTAGTCATTAGTGGGTCAAATTCTCTTACATGTTGAATATGTTACGATTCGTGCACTAAAATTAATTTAGCGTTCCTGTCATGACAAATAATAAATTAAAAATTACTCAAATGGCTGTAATGATCTGCTATGATTCACATTTATCTTGGTGCTATATAAGCTAACTCTCAAAATTCTAAGGTCAGAAAGACTGTAAAGAAATATTTTATTATCACCAAAACTGCAGTTTTAGTATTTATATTATTATGCAAGACTGAAGTTTTCTTTTTTACATTATAATGGTAGGTTTTACTAACAAGGAAGGACTATTAATGTTGCATTATTAAAACAACTGATTTCTTTTGAATATAAATTTATTCCTGTGATGAAACCTGAATTCTTAGCACCATTACTCCAGTCTTTAGTGTCACATGATTCTTCAGAAATCATTCTAATATGTTTTATAATTTTTGTGCAAAGATTTAATTTTATCAATGCTGAAAGCGGATTTGCTGCTTAATCTTCCAGGATATATTTTCTCAGGATACTTTAATGAATAAAAAGTTTAAAAAAAAATAAATAATAATAATAATTTATTTTATTTTATTTTATAACAAAGTTTTTTACTGTCACCTTTGATCAGTTTAATGCATCCTGGTCAAATAAAAGTATGAATTTCTTAAAATAATTTAAAAGAATAAAACTAGTGTACTTTGCCTGTTTATGGTCACTTTTTGCTCACTTTTGGACATTTAAACATGCTTTTTTCTCTCACTCTCGTACATGGGTTAAATTAGGCCAAATTTAATTTGGCAATTTTAGGTGGAGCACATAGACCGACATAAATCTTTTTCAAATTAAAAAAAAAATCTTACTTTTAAACTGAAAGGAAATGAAAAACAATTATGTTTTGATTGAGTCCCAGTTGGTGTCCTTTAAATGGAAAATGAGGTAAGGGAAAAAGAATCGAGGGGTGGTAATTAAGGACAGAAATTTTCTGATCACCAGACAAAAGAACAGAGATAAGGTCACTTTCTGATCAGACATTTAATTTCAGATGTTTAATATAATTCATATTCTTTTCTCTCTTTCTGTTACGCCATTAAACTCTGATAGTCCTTTTGCGGCTGACGTGATGTTTCTGTTTCCCTTTTGGCCCTCATCAGCTCTGAGAGTACTGGGTTCTCTAACACAGCATGAAATCTGCAATTAAATCACATAGGAGTAATATCTAATTGATCAAGTCTTTAGTATATCAGAGTTTCCAGCAAGGCCATTCAGTATGAACTAAAGAATACATTTCATAGTTCTCATACTCTATTTTTATATGATATTTTCAGCAGAGAGTCTGTGAAAGCACATGTTCTTTCACTATATCACCGTGGCTACATTTCCATCTTTATAAAATTCCATCTAACAAAACTTTGGTAACAGAACGTTTTTTTTTTTGTTTTGTTTTTTTAAGAAATTAATACTTTTACTCAACAAGGATGCATTAAATGGATCAAAAGCGAGTGTTAAGACCAACCTGGTCTCATAAAAATATGTTATTCTGTGCATTTTTCGCCCAAATTTAAAAGAGATCTGTCTCTAAACGTTAGTGCCCTATCATGTTGGAAATATGCTCTACGGCAAATCAACCCTAAACCTACCCAACAGTGTTAACAAATGCAAAACTCATATAAAAATGCATTTGTCATTTCAGCTTCCTTTTCCACAGATTTGAACTGTTTTGTCAAACCATAGTTACACAAGATTCAAACTGGAGCTCCTCGGCTCTCAAGTATGTCTTTGTACTCCATGAGCTACCGAACAAACCTATCGTCTATGAAAACCCATAGATATAAAGCTGAATATGTGTGATGCTAACGTTCAAAAGCATCAATTTTCAAATCTCCCAGCATATATAAATATAAATATATATATATTGTCTAGAAGTCTAACATGATATTCTTTAAGTAATTTTGCAAAAATGATGTTTTATTCATCACAACTCTGTAACTTTGTGTGAAAAGGAATGAAAGGTGTCAGAGTGTTACTGCCTCTAGTGTTTATTTCTTAGAAACTGCAGTAATATGTACTTTTTGGTACATATTTCGTGTATCGCTAAAAAGTGCACCCATGTACGTTCATGTCATGAGACCAAGTACAGGTTAAGACATTTCTAATGAAAAAAAAGTTTCATTAGAAATAAGTTAAAAAAGTTTTTAAAAATTTCTATCACAAATGAATGTGTTTTTTTTTACTTTCTATACATTAAATAATACTTAAAAAAACATTGATAATAATATTTAACATTTTTCAAAAGCAAATAAAAAAAATTTATATAACACTATTTTTTACAGTGTTTTTGATAAAAGTAATGCAGACTTGCTAAGTATGAGATTTATTTTGAAAAAAAATTAAAAAAAAAGCTTGTTGGGTTATGGGTAACCTGTTACAAGTAAGCAAGGCTGAGGATTCTAACAGTCTCTGATCACCTGAGAAGATCCTGTAAAAAGGTCTGGTTCCGTGTTGTCATTTTCTGACTTTGAGAGGTTTGTGAAAGTGAAATGAGGGTCTGCCGGAGGGGTAGTGGTGGGGCACAGAGTGGGAAAATCATTCTTTTGTTCTTCTGCATCTGTGATTCTTCTCAGTTCTTCATCAGATGAGTCATCCTCACTGGGCACCAGGCAAGTATCTTCACCTGTCATTTCCTCTTCTGAATCTGAACAGTGACAAATAGTGAGAGAAGAGAAACCATGAGGACAGGAGGAGAGAAAACACTGAAGCAGAGAGAGACGTTCCGGCAGGAGGCCGGCAGTGAGGATGCCTTATCTAACGCTCGCAGCGAGCCGCCTGGACATGGTCTAGCAGAGCTTGTGTGCTTCTCTTCCCTGCTTCCCATCTGCTGCCTCCTGCATTAATAATGCTTATCCTACACAGCTTGAAGTTACCATCACTCTGCTAGTCAGCAAATACGGCAGAAACAACTGCTGTGTGAAAGAAGGGATGGTGGAAATCAGGTTTTGCCTTTAAGTTGGTGTTTTTTAATGTTTATAAAAGCATCTCTTTGAAATATTTGATTTGGACTGGTTGGACAAGGGTTCTACACATCTTATATCCTTCATAGCACTGTGCTTGTTTCATGTCTCTGTTGTCACGCCTTGTCCTCTATTCTCAATAATACAAAATATTTATTCTGAAATTTGTGTATATATGTATATATCCCATTATTTTGTATAGACAAATACAAGTTTGTGTTGATTAATATTTTATTATATATATATATATATATATATATATATATATTAGGGCTGGGCGATATGGCAAAAAAAAGTGATCACGATTTTTTTTCCCATATCGAACGATCTCGATTTTTAATCACGATTTTTTTATCAGAAGAATG
>JAUCNO010000318.1:2243257-2254262 GCA_032353835.1 Enteromius viviparus | reverse complement strand
CACAACTCTAGCAGACAGCGCGGTGCCAGGAAAGCGGGTTGTGATTTGTTGTCATGCACTTTACTGCAGCATGTTATACACGTGATCGAGAAAGTATACCCACAGCTGAACTTAATTTGATCGCGATCACAAATCGAGATTGTATAATCGCCCAGCCCTAATATAAATATATATATATATATATAAATATATATATATCTTCATCACTCACACTTTTGAAAAATATGTAATGGCTCAAGCACACCATGGAAGACAAACAAAATTGCAACTAAATACAGCTCCTGGTAACATTTTCAATGTTCAGACAATGGATGTGAAAAATGTACTAATAGAAAGTAAACTAACCTGACATGCTCAGCTGTAAGGAGAGCATTGTGGATTTGGGTGACCTCCGTGAGCCTTTTAACCATTTAGAGGCTGGAGGTGAAAGATAATCCAAAGTATGTGAAGATTCAACCCTCCTGATGGAGAAATTGATCGATGTAGAAGTACTTCTATCTGAGACTAATCCAGACTGTGATGATTCTCTAAGTGACAGCTGTAATAAAGGAACTTTAGCGCCTTGGGAAGTGATGGCATGTTCTGGAGATAGTTGAGCTAATTTCGGTTCAGAAACATGTGTTGAATGAGCAGGTCTGGATTGGATTGTGTTTACCGGCGAAGAAACTGATCTAGACCTTGGGGACGGGGAATTTGGAGGTTCTGGACTTTGTTTAGAGATGTGAAAAGCAGGAGAATAACACTGAGAAGACCTAACAGATGGTATTCCACCAAGAGAGAAGCTGACAGTGGAAGTATGGTCTTCAAAGCCTTGGTGAGTTTGATTTAATTTGGGTTTTGGGAGTAAAGGAGATGATGTTGGCAGAAGCTCAGAGGATCGGTCCTGTTGTGCTACAGAGGATCTTGTCCGTGGGCTTGTTTTTGGAGAGTCACAGAGATCCACTTCCTGACCTCCTGTTAGTGAATCGGTCAGAAAAGATTCTGAGGTAGACGACAGGTGCTGTGATCTCTGTTGCCTCATCTGAAGAGGAAAAAAGCTTGATCTTGGCGATGATGACAAAGATTGTTCAGCCTCTTGAGACAGCAGCCACATCTCAGGAGAAGAGTTGATCTTTACTTCAGAATTACATTCATTGACAGATCCTTTGGTCATCTCAGAGAAGCACGGTGTGGAAGACAAAACCGGACATCCAATATCTCCTCCATTTCCAACAGCTACAAGCCTTAAGGAAGAAAACAGACATGCATATATAACATCTAACAACTTACTCCCACAGTTAGCAGTCTTATTTTAAGTCAAGTTGTGGCTGATATAAATGTAAATGTCAAGATGAGACAGTAGTTGTGTTATTTCTGAGTTGAAAAAAACACAGCTACTTCAATTACACTGTTGATTGAAGACAACACTCCTACTGTGAACTTTTCTGTCTCTTAGTTTTTTTCCTTGATCTTGTCTTTCTTACATTTTGCTCTCATTTCCCTGCTTGACTCCAAAGGATCTGTACATTGCAGCATCTTCAACTATCTGAAAAAATTGAAGTGACAAAAAACGAATCAAAACAAAGAATGACAGAAAAAATTGGTACAGACAGAATGGAAGCATAACTAAGGAGTCTTTCGCTGGCTATCGTCCAGCAGTCCATTAACGCAAACTAGGGTGGTGGGGTTCAGAGTTACCTCATCTAACTCTACAACGCTTAAACAGGATTCGGCAAGGCTGTCTGCTTTCCCAGCATCCCCAGCGGGAGCGATCATGAAGAGAGAGGTAAAGTATTTATGCAACTCCATCCGCTCCACTGCAAATCAGAGATGCAGTAAAACAGATTTATGTTTAGAGTTAAACAATGAAATTAAATCAGCTCAATGACCAGTACAAATATTTTTATTCATAATGCAGAGTGAAAGATCTCTAGATTTATATTTCAGTATATTCCCAGTGAAAATTTGTTTTTTTCATCATTTTTTTTGCCTATTTATTTTCTGAATAAATACCCCATCTGTGCATAATTCATTTGTGAAAAAAGTTTTTCATATTTCAAAATACATTACTGTTTACAGATTTGGTATGAGTAAGATCGGAATTCTCTTAACAACAGTAAAGACATAATGTTTTTTTTAATATTTATTCTATAAATAGTTTTTTTTTTACTTTTTACTTTTTTACTTTTATACTCCTCAAAGAAGCATCTTCTTCACTGCTTTTATTACATTTTTGGTCAAATAAATTGTGCCTTTCGAATGGGGGAATTTACTTTTAACCTTTGAATTAAGTATTACTAAGTATTATTTCCACTTGAAAACTTTCAGTTCAGTTGCTGACTTAAATTTTCAAGTATATTCAACTTGCTTGTACAAATCATTTCAGCTTAAATTTCAAAAGTGAAACGCATTTGCGAATGTCATTTCATGTTTTAAAATGCAGGATCAATCAAGACAAGATAATGACCAACCAGCAGAATCCAAATCAGGCTTTGCATTCGAAAAAGTGACTGACAATTGTCTTGGGCGTAAGCATCATGAAGAAGGGATTTCTAAAAGACACAACATGCTAGGGCCGGTGCAGATGAATAGAGACGGTGCTCATCATGAAGCTGTTTGGGAAAAGCTAGAGGTGGTCAGTTCCTTGACAGCTGTGATCAACCAGCCTCCCAGCAGCACCTAGAAACTTCTCTCAATCAGCTGTCGGAGTGCTCTGTCAGACCATCGCCCTCCCTCCAGTGTAATAAGAGCTCTGTGATTACCCTTCAGGGACGCAGTGATGGATCCGAGCTGCCGGCTGAGAGAGAGGAAAGCTGCCCTCTGCCGTGACTCTTACAGCTCATTTCTCCAACTTTTTGGAGAGAGTGTACTTGTACGGGTCTCCGTGAATCGCACCATGTACATGACCGGTCACCCACTCCTTATTATCCTTTGACCAAACCAGGTGCGATATGACAAGTTTCCAGCGACAAAGATATATATAAAAATGTTTTGGACAGTTAGTCCTATTTTGAGGGCTAGTTCACATTTACACACTGGTGATGAAACACTGGTGTGTGTGTGTGTGTGTGTTCAACAAAATATAGAATCTCATAAAGGTCTCGAACAACTTGAGGGTGAGTAAATGATGACAGAATTTTCATTATTAGTGAACTTTCCCTTTAAATGATTGCAAAAATGGAGAGAAATATGAGAAAGGCTATTGAAATTAAATCCTCATTAACCTTAGCGATCTTTCATTCAAAATTTCAGTAGAAATCTAACCTTTTACTGAAGTAAAGCAACTGAAAGTGGGGGAAAAACTAATTACAAATAAAAAAATTTCTTTAATTAAATTAAAGAATTATTAGCACCCTCTTGAATTTCATATGAATATAATATCTCAGAAGTATATTTTCATTCATATTTAAGTTTTCTAGACATTCTATTTACAAAGGGGGTAATAAACTGTATATGTAATTTCATCATTCGTTTTTGTATATAAAAAACAAATATGGTTAATTGGGATTTTATGTTTAAAATTGTGATTGTCTATTATCAGTTTACTGTTTCATTGAATATGTTATGTGTGAGATGAAACGGGTCACACCTGTCAGTTTTCGGCTCAGTTCATCCATCTCTACGGGTGGAGGTGTGGGAGGCTCTGGACGGTGTTGGACGACAGACCAGGGCTGAAATTGTTCAATTTTTCCTCTGAGGGAGAAACAAATAATGCTGTTCCCAGTAAATCACACTCAGAAATTTAAGGATAATTAATCAGGCTCCCTTTCCTCAACGATGCAACTATAAATAAACAACATTTCAGTACAGCACAGCACTTTAGTAATAGCTTTATCCTCCTCTGAAAAATATTTTCCCAGTAGGCAAAAATAACATTAATCAATAATGTAATAGCCTGACATGTTTCACTTCTTTTCAGCTGTTTATATAATTGATTTCTGATCAAATCAAACCCTGCACTAGATTATTTTAGGGATGTGTAGAACTACAAAATCAAACTGCAAGTTAGTCAACTGCCTGAGTGAGTAGTATAGTCAGTGTTAATGAAGATCTGTACAATTAGGACACTTTTTGGATTAAGTTTTCCAATTTCTTTAACAATATGTTGATTTTAATCGTTTTCTTAATATTTTTCTTGTATTACCCTTGTTTAGCATTATTAATCCAGTCTTTGAATATGCTAACTGGCAATAATGTTAAAAACAGTTGTTCTGTTTTTTTTATTTATAAAGAATAACTTTCAACATTAAAACACAAAGCTTTTAGAACATTATATATGTATTTACTGTCAATTTAATGCATCTTTGCTTAATAAAAATATATTTGTTTCTTTTAAAAAATTCTTAACTTATGTCACATTATAAAAGTGAAATGTAAACACTAGGGATGTAACGGTATCAAAATTTCACAGTACGGTAATACCTCGGTATGAATGGCACGGTACGGTATTTATTGAATCATTTACATAAAAAGCAAAACTAATTAAGAGGCTCAAAAAAGGTGCCAGAAGTGTTTATTAAACAGTTTACATGAACACTGAACATATCAATGTCACACACATTAGCCATCTATCTGTAAACTTTGAAACAGGAACTTTAATTTTAATAACAAAAAAACTATTAAACCTTCCACACATCCAATTTAAAACCTGTTTTAACTTGTTAGATGATGTCATACGTCAATTTGCATATTCATTACGTCAGTGTGTCATATTATCTTGCTTCTGTGGTCACATTATGTTATTCAACATGTTAATTTCCTGTTATTTTTAATGGTTTCTGTTGTCAGAAAAACAGAATGAATATGAAATAGTGACTGAAATGCATGCCATTATAAGGCGTACCAGATGTTAATCTAGATTAAAAACCTTATTTATAATCGTTTATAATTATATAATTATATTTATAATTCATAGTAATGATACCAAGTACAAATAAGATATAGACAATGGCTATGCTGTGATTTCGGCTATATTTGCATGTAAAATAGAGTTAGAAGCAACATAATATCTGTTTTAACTGAAAGCCCAGCTCCTCTCAGCCGCGCACTGAACAGAACAGACTCAGAGAGATGTGTGTGCGCGCCGAGAAAACAAGAACTCGCGCGGCACTACCAGAGAGGTAGTACTGAGGTTTGTCCAAGAAGTCTCTAGATTTGTCGCCAGTCGCTTTTAGGGAAAAATGTCACCAAGGGGGACTGAATAGTAGCTAAACAGAGACAAAGTCGCTAAGTTGGCAACACTGATCTGTATTGACAGCAGACCGCAAAGAATGATGGGCACGCTTGGGCTGATGGGAATTGTAGTTCCTGCTACCTCCCGTTCGCTCTATTTGCCTGAGCAAACTTTTCTCAGAAGACCTATTGTTTTATCGCATCATGCGACCACGGTATTATCGAAAAAAATTTATATTGCGGTATGACGGTATTTACAATTCCGTTACATCCCTACTAAACACTGTTTTAACAGAGCATACAAGAGATTGTACTATTCTATCTTCAGTGCATATGAGGAAAGTGACATAATTACAGTCCAATAATGAATGAAAGTGTCTGAAGGAAGTTGATGAGCCAGACTTCCTGTTCGAAAGTAAATCTCAGCTCAGCCAGATTCCCCTGACCCACAGGTTTAGTCCTTTAAACCTTACCATACAAACGCATTAGCAGAAAAGCCATCAACCCTCTGTCTTCTCCTGAACACAAGTCTCTTTCTCTTTTATTCGCTGTGCTTTCGTCTCTCTTCCTGAAGCCAACTCTTGCTGCCTCAGCAGGACAACCTGCTTTCCTCATTGTGTGTGCGTGTGTGTATTTGTGAGCGTATGAAGGGATTAGACACCCCTATCACACACTCCATTCCTCCGGAGTGTGAGCAGCAGCCCTGGGCCACGCGTCTGCCCTCCTCCCACAGAACCCAAACACACACACGCACATGCTAGAAAAATCCAGCTTTCTGTTCTGTGATTCTTCACACACCCAGCCTCAAAAGAAGACAATTTGACGCATTCACAATTAGACCGTTCCTGAATAGCCGACCTAAATACCATCGCTGCCACAGATTCCATAATGCTTAAGAAGCCTGAGATTCAGTTCAAAGCGCTTATAGGAGGGTTTGCAGACACTCCGTTTGTGTGTTTTGCTTGCTTTTGTCAGGCTTTCTAATTTTTGTAGGCGAGCATTGCAATCTTTTAGGGGGCAGAACAACTTTTTCAATGGCTCTGTTTCAAAACTTACTGTGCTGCCTACATAGGCGTCTGTCTTCAAAGGCAGCACCCTAACTCAAACAGAACCTTCTAAATGACTGATCTAAAACATACTGAATAAGTGTTATTTAAGCATAGTGTTACTACAATAATCTTTATTAATGCTTCAGCTTTTATTCTACTATTTCTATATCTTTTATGTTTTTTTTTTTGTGTTTTTTTTGGTTCAGTTAATTTTATTATTTTAACATCAAATAATTAATTTCGGTTAGAATTTTTTAGGTTTGGATTTATCATCTAATATTTATATTGCATTTCATGACCACATAATTTTAATTAAGTTTTTTTCTCACTGTTATCGCAATGCATTCTGGGATTGCATTCTCTAGATGAGTGCAGTTGTGTCTGCCCACTTTTTCAATACCTTTGGCTCCACAAGGATATAATCTATTTGAAAAATATATTCATTAAAGCATGAAACAAAACAATCAGCTACAATGTGAATTACAACAATACAAAAAAGGTAAAAGGATACAAAAACTATAATCCCATAAATTACATAACAGAATTAAAATCAATGGTAATCAAAAATCAATCAATGGTCAGAGTCTGTGTTTAGTGCATTCTGTGTTTTGATCCCCATGTGTCCGCCCTTGCCCATATTTGGTCCTGTGTTTCCTGTTCTAGTAACCCGTGCCTGCTGTGTTCCCCATGTGCCTTTATTTATGTCCTCATTATTATGTGTATTTAACCGTCTGTGTTTCAACCCTCAGTGTCAGTCCCTAAGTGTCAACCCTTGTGTGATCTTTTCTACGTTAGAGATTATCATTAAAAGAAGTAACATGCCTCGTGTGATTCATTATCCTCGACCAGAGTGACAGCGTAACAGGTAAAATATAAAACTATTCATTTAAAGCTTCTGGTTATATTTCAATAGTTCAAGCTTCCTTATGATGACAATTTAGGCGTATTTGGCGTGCTGTTCAGAGGGCGAACACAGAGCCCTAGTTGTTTGAGCCCTAGCAAGGTCTGAGCTTGAACTCTCTTGTCCGGCTCGAACTCTGCTTGCTCCCTCTTTGTAGGAAGATGCGAAAAGGGGCGGAGAAGGGGTGGAGGCGGGATGCGTAACAAAATATGGAAGGGAAGGAAGCGAGCTTATTTGAGGGAAAGGAAAAAGAATTTGATTGGACGGGCGGAATTAGTTTGATTAAGGAACACAATTCCTGCCGTGGCTAATTACGTGTCAGCGCTCCTCTCGAAATTTGTTCATCAACATCACTTAAAGAAACTATTTATTGCAAAATATGCATTCATTTATACAGATACTTAAGTATTCTGTGAGTGCAGGCAGACAGATTCAATCACATCATTGGCAATGCTTCATGGGAGTGGAGGGAGCTAAACAGTCTTTTGCTGCAATTAAGTGGTTGAAACTACTTCCACCAACTCTCTCTTATTGGTGGAATTGTATGCACAGCATCATGGGTAATGTAGTATTTACCCAAAATTTGGCTGTTTTTATAACAAAACAAAAAAAAAAGTTTAACAGATGGCTTCAATAAAAAAAGCATATAATTGATCAACAACCTGTATTTAAAGGTTTATAAGTTATCATTAAAAATATATTTCCCTATGAATAAAATAAATGCTTTTACTTCTGGAACCCATCTGTTGCAGTCTTTGATGATGATTTATGAAATAAGCCATCTTGGAAGGCAGCATGTTGCTGCATACATTTGGAACAGGCTTCATGTTACAAGTGTGCTTATGATGCCTTAAAATGGTCCCTAACTAGGCAGTCCACAAGGTTTGTGCACCAGTGTGTTTGTTTAAAGAAGATTTCTCAAAGCTAAAGCCTGCTTTGGGGCTGATTAGCTCAATAAATTCAAGTGACTCTGCGGTGGCACAACTTAAAGGTGAGACTGTGTAATTAGCAGCCATAAGTCATTAATTGATCTTAAATGGACCTTAATTGGGGCCTAGGAAGGTAAATGAAGCTTGTAATGCTCTTATTCAATGTTCGGTTATAAAGTGCGAGGTGTCAAGCGCTAACCTGCGGTGTTTTTTCAGGAGGAGTTTCTCCATGTAGCTCAAAGTGTCCTGCTTGAACTCCACATGAATTAACTGCTGGGATCCTTTCTCTGTTTGCGTTTCCATCACAGACACTAGAGAGAAAGAGAAACCAATCAAGTCTTCAGTCCAAATGGTGTGTACAGAACCCTATTTACCTACAGTATGTATGCAGCCTAGCAGTCGATCCGATGCTTTCAACCCGATTTCTTATTAGCTTCAAGCAAACCGCTAAAGACTTTATATTAAACACAGACTCATGAGACTGAATGAGAGAAATAAGCTGTCTGGTGCAGAATTCAAGCAGTACTATAGACATAATTCCGTCTTTGTTTTGAGAGTTATTTTGCTGTATTGTGAGAATATAAAGGGCGGTTAGACTTCAGTGCATTTGAAACCCCCTTAACACAGCAGTCATTATCACAGTGAGCACAAGCCAAGCAGCACTGCAGCGGGCGAGACTCCTGCTAGCCAAGTACAGAAATGGAAGTGAGAGAGAGAGGGGAACAATGTATGACACATGATAAGGACTAACTTTAGTTTGCTGCAGTGTGATCTGACCAATCCATTGTAAGAACAGTTGTCCTATTCAGCTTTAAACACCAACAATACATTAAAGATATATTTGGAACTATATATATATATATATATATGATATGTAACTATGTAAATAAGTAATGACTAAGTAAGAAGTACTTTATATGAACTTTATATGTACATTTGGAACATTTACAGTAAATATGTGTGTGTGCAAAATACATTGGTAGCATTCTGGCACAAATTTGCACAAACTAACTCTTATTATTATGACTGTAGATGCATGCATATGTTAATTCAATTAAAATAGTATTATTTCAAATACAAAAATGGAAAAAGAAAAAGCTCTTAATTATATGGATAATTTAACCAAAAATGAAAAAATGTAATTAATTACTCATCCTTGTGTCCTTCTAAACATGTAAGACTTTTATTGCATAATTTTCACTTTTAGGTCAACTGTCCCTTTAAATGCCTCCAAAAACATTTGTTTCAATGATTTTTGTTATTATATAACAAATTGTGGGAAAAATGAATAATTATATAAATAAATAAAATGTCACCCTGTCTACACTGAATATGAGATATGCATCATAATGCACCAAAATAAATTGTTCCTACTGACATGCTGCAGAGACACTCAAGTCACTTTATTGCAAGTCCCTATAAAATAAAATCATTTTTGATTACAAATATTATGTAGGAGAATTGATACAGGTACATATTTTATTGATTCTGACTGTTACATCAAAGCCAGCTCAATACATTTCTTGTCTCTGGTTTACTAATTTGCTTCTAATCTTAAGTGTATGCAGTTGTACCAATACTATATACTATGCATTATAAAAAAGATCAATGCATTTGCTTTAAAATAAAGTCAGATATTAAATTAATCACTAGAGCTTTTCTGTGAATCTGCCATTAATTAATTGAAAGCTTCCCTGATGTGGTGAGACTGTGACATTTATCACTGCATGAAATGCACTAAATTCTATACTATTCCTACACCATAGATTTAGAATGAACTGTATGCACTAGGCTCGTATTTGATTTCAAACAGAGTACAGTGATTCTCTTAAAGGAGATCCTGAAGTCAAGTGCATGGATACTTCAAGTCTGCTCTGATTTAGCGAACAAATATCCCACTGTTCTTGACTAATATCCCAAACAGATTGAATTTCTTGTGACCTGGCATCATCAAGCTTCTGAGAACATTTTCTCAAACTCATTGAGTCATATGTTGTCAAATCACGGAGACATTTCTGCAAACCATACACAGTGCCTGGAAACGCACGAAAGGCATCAACGAGCACATGTTTGTCATGCATATATGTAGTTACCTGGCAACCAATCAGCGGCCCTGTCACACTCTCAGCATGCGTTATTTCAGTCAATGTCACACATGAGTGTGCTTTATGAGAGACTGTTTGTGTGTGTTCTGACAGCCTGCCAGAGAATATACGTGGCAGCTCACACGAACCTGACAGCATGTCACTTTATTACCACGGTTTGACTGTAGCACATCCACACACTCAGAAGGGTTATGTGTGTGTGTGTTACCTGGTCTCTGTCCTCTCTCTCTCCACTCTTTTAGAGCCTCCTGGAAGGACCTGGCTGACTCCTCTTCATCAAAGCCTCCTCTCAACAGAGAACTGTCCTTTTCCTCAGCAGCCTCCTCATCCTCCAAGTCAACACCGTCATTCACGAACAACACCTGAGGCGAGACACGGAGAACACAATGAGAGTGACAGAAGGAGTGAGAGGAGGAGATCAAATTAAATGGAGCACATGGCCAAGTTTCTACACTCCACAGAAAGTTGGGAGCAGTTTCACGTTCAAGTGTTTCAACGAATAAAACTGAATCTACTTAGAAACAGCATAAGGAAGAGACGGGCTGCTGGCTGTAAGATATTATATAATAAATGTTTCACTCTTTGCTATATTGCAGGCATTTGCTAAAATTTAAGTTATTTTTTTTACCTCATTATTGTACACATAGCACCCCATATTGACAGAAAACACAGAATTGTTTAAGTTTTTGCAGATTTATTAAGAAAGAAAAACTGAAATATCATATGGTCCTAAGTATTCAGACCCTTTGCTCAGTATCTAGTAGAAGCACCCTTTTGATCGAATACAGCCATGAGTCTTTTTGGGAAAGACGCAACAAGTTTTTCACACCTGGATTTGGGGATCCTCTGCCATTCCTCCTTGCAGATCCT
>JAUCNO010000318.1:2230768-2243157 GCA_032353835.1 Enteromius viviparus | reverse complement strand
AAAACATTTTTTGTGCTTTTCAACATATCACAACTTGTAAATGACTTGTAAATTAATTAACTACACATAATAATCACATATTAATCATTTGTGAATGTTTTGTAGATGAACATTTCATCATTAACTAATTTCTTATAACCATCCGCTATTCTAAAGTGTTACCGAAAAACCTAATTACTTAGCAAAGTGAAAGTACTGTATACCGCTTACACGACTCTGTTAATGTTCTCATTGTACCGTGTCCAACATGCACAATGACAATTTGTGAGATTTAAGTTTTGTTATGCACATAGAAACATGTTTACTCTACAGTAAATTAAATGAATGCATACATTTGTTGTGTTCACCATGTGAAAAAGTTTTATAGTATTTTACTGTTTTTTGACTAAATGTACTAAGAAACCAAACTCTGTCCTGCTAAATTTGAGCTCGTAATTATTTTAGGAAATAGTCTTTTCAGAGTTAAAGTACACACCTTACAACATGATTGTTTGTATTTGATTACGTTCTTTGAACATGAACTGAAACCAAACCACAAAAATACTTGTTTACCCTCAACTACTTCACATTTCTGCAAATCTGACATTAAAAGCACCATTAAACACATAATGGTTTGTGAAGAACTTCATGTTCGACTGAATCACGAGACTAGTAAGTAAAACCTTGGACATACACTACTGCTAAAAAAAGCAGAGGTTCTTTAAAGAACCATTAAAAAAAATGTTTCTTCTGGGAAAAAACCCTTTACAGCATCACAAAACCCCCTAAGGGTGAAGATCAAGACAACCAAACCAAAGGTGGACTGTAACCTACTGGACTATATGACGACAACTACTGCCATGTGTGCAGCAGCAGAAGATTTTGAAAAGAGGGGCGTTTCCTTCACCAAGTAAACGTGTGGAGGATTCATCTGACCTTCATCAGTCTCCAAGAGGTGACTCAATGCAGAATAAATCAGCTCGCTTTAGACCTGAAACGACTGAAATCTTCATCTTATGTGAGCTGATATTTGATCATTTCTAGTGAATGTATTTTATAGAATGTGTAAAATCTTCTATTGAATAAACCATTTTTAATATTGTGATTATTAAAGGTTATTCATTGCACCCTGCACACATTTCCTGTAATTGTCAACGAAACTGATTAGTGCATTAAATTGAACACCACTATTTTTTATCGTTATCTGTATCTCTCTTTCTTTCTTTCTTTTAGGACAAGTCTGATGAGTTTGGAGATGTTGCCCTGGGCCTCTTGACAGATGATACACATTTCTTCAACAACCCTAAAATCTCATGTCATCATGGAAATATGACTCCAGCTGTTATAGGTCTAAATACAACACCATTACAAAAGAGACTCATAAATACTGTGTTAATTGTACTTTATAGTTCCTCTGATCTTCATGTCTTGGGAACTGTGATTGAGCATCTGTTGTCTTTTTTAACCTTTATGAACAAATCCAAAATGGCACATTCCCAGTAATTACAGATTATAGGGATAGTTCACTCAAACATTAAAATTCTGTCATTACTTATGTTGCTATTAAATCCCCTCATGTTGTTCAAAGCCCATAAGATCTGTGTTAATCTTTGGAACACAACATAAGATATTTCTTATGTTTCTTTAAATTGATGTGTTTGTTGTTTCACACTCACCATATGCAAAAATAAAATGCACAAAAACACGTGAGTTTTTCAGAACTTCAAAGCTCTGTTAAATGAATAAATCTAGCGGCATTTGTTAGCTTTAAGGTTAGTTTCAGGTCACTTCAATAATTCAATCCAGATACACTTTATTGTTGGATTTCTATCTGAAATTTGTCTTGGATCTCAAAGCGTAGCCTATTCAGTCTAGCATCTGCATGCAGAGATTGTAGCTCGACTGCGCCACCCTGTGGCACATCCAGGGACCTTTATGATTTAAGTTATGTTTGAGCAACACAGGTTAGTTCACGAAGAACGGCAGGAGACGTAGATACAAAAGATCAAGTTTATTAAATTAAGATCAAGTCGGAATCAGAAAAAAAAGGAAAAGGAAAACAAACATAAAAACTACGATCACATAGAGGTCACACTTCACGGATACAATGATGGGTAACCTGGGTCAGCCCTAAACATCTGATCCTTCAGTATAGGAACCGAGGCCTGGCAGCAGGGCATGAGGGCGCAAAACACCCCTCACTTGAACCTGTGACACACACACGCTCACACCAACACAACCACTTTAACCAGCACTCGTGAAGAAGTAGTATATTATAGACCGTCTCATAACAAAGTATGCAGGCAATAACATGAATGAAAGCTCACAGTGATCGGAGAAGAGAATATACGACAGAAGGATGCTTGTCTATAGATTACTGCAGTACAAGCCGTGGTTCAGCTGCTCTGCTTACGCGCTGCGAAACCGGCACAAAAGTAAAAGTGTTCTCATTGCAAGACAAATATTAAGGTGTGAAGTATGTTTTGGCTTGATTTAAACCACCATTATTTGGCTGGGTTAATAAACAGACATAATATGAAAATTATGTATCAGTTTCCTGTTAATTATCTTTTGGTATGCATTTCAGAAAAAACAAATAACTGGTGTACTTACAATTAGTGATTAATGAAATTTCTGATTCATTTGATTAAAAAAAATATATATGTTTTTGTTAATTCCTACGGGGCTGTTATGAAGAGTAAAATTTTGTTTGTAAAATTCGAATTCTCTGAATATAATTCTTTGTATCAATCCTTAAACTTATCATCATCACTACAAATATTTTCGGTATGTAAACTCGTTGTTTTGAGCGGGACTTTTATTTTGACGGGGCGGCATGACGTCATAGTCCCGCGCCGCGTTCCTGCGTCTGTGATTCTGCTGGAGACAGGTTTGTTTTTAATCGTGTGTAAAGTGTTTAAATCAGTGCGGGATGTGTTCATGAGTCATTTTCGGGTGTAATGCTGTGATGTATCTAACAGCTTTAATGAACAGAGTGTTTAAGAGTTACTGAACAGAAGCAGAGAATCAGTTCATCACAAACACTGCTCATGTTTATATAGAGAAGCAGTTCACAAACACTCATCACTGCTCAATAAATACATGTTTATATAGTGATATATATCTCTTCATAAAGAGAATCTAACTAAGGACCTTACTAGTGTGCTGACTACTGAACTAGGATCCTTACTAGTGTGCTGACTACTGAACTAGGGTCCTTAGTAGTGTGCTGACTACTGAACTAGGGTCCTTAATAGTGTGCTGACTACTGGACTAAGGTCCTTACTAGTGTGCTGACTACTGAACTAGGGTCCTTAGTAGTGTGCTGACTAATGAACTAGGGTCCTTAGTAGTGTGCTGACTACTGAACTAGGGTCCGTACTAGTGTGCTGACTACTGAACTAGGGTCCTTACTAGGGTCCTTACTAGTGTGCTGACTACTGAACTAGGGTCCTTAGTAGTGTGCTGACTACTGGACTAGGGTCCTTACTAGTGTGCTGACTACTGAACTAGGGAGCTTACTAGTGCGCTGACTACTGAACTAGGGAGCTGATGGAGACACACACAGAATGTAGCTTGAGTTTATCTTTCTGTCTGTTAATTCCTCTAATGTTGAACACTCAGAAACACTCCTGGAGAAGAACACACTGTGATAAAGATGGCGTTTATTAAAGAGGAGAGTGAAGACGTGAAGATTGAAGAAGATTTCAGAGTCAAACAAGAAGATCCTGAGACGCTACAAACAGGTTAGTTTGATTCTCTTAGTCTCTCTTCATCACGAATGTGAAGCTGTACTACACGCAGCTCAGATGAGGTCAGCAATGAGGAACAATCATAAACACATCTCCAAACAGCTATTCTGTTTAACACTTAAATGCAATATTTACTTCTGAAATAAAAGCTTTTACAATTTCAAAAGTGAATGTGCGCCTGCATCCTGTGTATTCAAACAAGCCTTTCCCAACACTCAGACTGATTCTCCAGTGACCAACAGCTCTCCGTTCTCTGCTGTGATTCATGAGGTTTGAAGGGTTCATGATGGTCATATTATCTATAACCGCATGTCAGGAGAGGAGAGGGATGCAGCACAAGCTGTTTTCCACCCTAGGTTTATTATATTGCATCTTAGTGCTGCACGATTAATCGTTTTGTCAGCCTATGCGATTACATTACTGTTATGTTGTGATTGCATTAATAAACACATGCATTCATGGACGTAACAAGACATTAATTCTTGCGTTCACACCAGACGCCAATGAAGCGTTAAGCGCAAGTCATTTAATTGTTACAATGCAAAGATGCAATTAGACATCCTGCAGCACTATTCACGCGGATTAAGCGACGCGTGTAACACGCTGGTTTTACTGCACGCACAAACAGTACGGAAGCGGCGCCGATTTTGCTTTCTTACTGTGTTTTTACTGCAGCAGGCTGTAGACAAGCCTCTTTCTGTCGTATTTTCCAGCGTTCCTCTCTGAACACTATGTGCCACGTGCTTTGATTTATGTCATTTCTGCACCTGCTACACGCTGCTGACGCGCGCAGTGTGAAACCGGCGTAAACTCGACATGTTTAAGCATCCAACTACACGCGAATAGCGAGATATATTCCCCTCAGGTGTGAACGCACTTTTAAATTGAATGTAATTTAATTCAGTAACGTAAAGATGCTACTGTTATTTAATTTTGTAATTTAGTTTGAATTAGTTGTTGCTCTGTATACTGTATCTCAGGTGAGACACACAGATTTCAGCATTATTAGTAATCTGTGTGTGCATTTTCTTTCAAAACAAGCACGTTAAGGTCAAACCACTTGTTTACTGTATCGCAATTATCGAATTGTTGGTTTGGTTACACCCCCACGTGAACCGCGATATTTGGCTAGCCTATTAGAGGCATTAAACAGTCCTTTTAATTAAAATTGGCATTTTTAGAACTTCTCAAGAGTAGTGATGGGTCGTTCCTGAACGATTTGTTCATTTTGAACGAATCTTTAATGTGACTCGCGAGTCGTTTCGTGGGAGTGATTCGTTAAGCCGCCCGGCTGCATGTTAAGCTTATGGGGCTGTTAAAGGATGAACGAACGACTCAAAAACCCAGAAGCCTACAGCGTGCTCTGCTAGCACAGTACCGTTCGCCTGGCGCTTAAGTGACGTGGAGTACGCGTCTGAAATGTGTCTCGTTTGATGTGGTAGTGAAGACAAGAGAAAAAGTGACAGAAGCAGCAGTTGTGAGTGGGCTGACCAATCCTAGCCACGCCCCCGCGTTAATGCATTAATCAGAAAAAATGTATTGCATGCGTTAACGTGCTACTTTTCATACCATTAATATATATATATATTAGGGATGTAAAATTTCACGGCACGGTATTTATTGATTCATTTACATAAAAACAAAACTAATTACGTGTCAAAAGTGTTTATTAAACAGTTTAAATGATTACTGAACATATCAATGGCCACACATTAGCCATATATCTAAAAACCTTTAAACAAGAACATAAATTTTTTAATTTTAATCAATTTTAACCTTCCACACATTGGAATTAACCTGTCTCTAGATGACATCATTACGTCAGTGTGTCATATTATCTTCTTAATTCTCTGGGGTCGCATAATGTTATTCAACAGACACACAGAGATCTCTCGATCTGTAGACGATGTCATGCTGCTATGTGAGACCGTATTCAAATATGAAAAATCATTCAGATGTTAATAACTAGTATAGATCCCCCCCCTCCAGCTTCACTCTGCCCTACTCTGACTGGCTCCAGCGCTCCTAAGGTGGCTGAGACGCATTGGAGCGGTGGTGTGAGTACTTGGCTTAAAACAGGACATGCTAGCTGCATTTAACCTTCAGCAACTCTTTCTTTATATAGTTAGGTAGTAGGAGTCAGACCATATCTCTTATTAGCTGAAAAACATTACGCTCACAGCTAAACTGCAGTGTTGAAAACACGTTTTCTGACGATGTTTGCTACCCTACAATCCGCCAACATTTTGACCGTCCTGTTGCTCCCAATCTAAAAACTTAAATTGCCAACCGTTTTTCCAGTCCACTTTGAAATGGAACGAGAGAAGCTGGTTATTAAACCAAAGGTAGCTACTTGGATGCCCTTTAACTAGATAACTTTTGGTGTGTGTGTGTGTATTTTGCAGCCAGGTTCATAATAGGTATAAGGAAGTTTTTTTTTCTTTAGGTATTTTTGTTCAAGTGTTTGTACTTTGATTGAATTAAAAAATAAGTATTTTTATTTGCTTATAACTTTCCTCCAAGTACCACAATGGGGAGCTCACGTACCAGGTACCACAGTTTGAATCATGATCTTATATCATTAGACTTCATTCTGAAACGTAAACAGGACACCTTCATTACATTTTCCCATTTATCGATATTTTTTTACTGTCTACTGATTTATTGTTTTTTACACAAGGAGGCGAAGAGCAGGGAGACTCTGAGAAAGCAGACCAGGAAACAAGATGAGGAGAGACAGACAGGGCAGAGTTCCAGTCAGCAATCCAAAGATGTTCAAGATATGGCTCTTGATTTGGGGAAAACTGTCCCAGTACCCTCTCACTCGGTTTGGCACACAAAAAAGATCCTTCCAAGAAAACTGGTTCAGAGTCTTTAAATGGTTGGAATATTCTTCCAAAAAAAAGCTGCTTTTTGCTACGCTTGTCGAGTCTTTGGCAAAAGTCTTAGGTATGACACGTTAGTGAACGATGGAGTCAGTAATTGGCAAAAGGCACTGAGCAAGTCCCAAAAACACACAAGGACAGTGTAGTTTGTTGGAACAGCTACAAAGCACATCTGTCACAAGGCAATATCGTGGAACAGATAGAGGCAGCAAGAAGTAAGTGAAAGAATGGTTAATGGGATTCAGGCGTGTAGTTCAACCTTCAACCAATTCTTGTCCGAGCCTCATTTGTCAGCCCTGGCACTGCATTACCATATTGATCTTCAGTTAGAAGGAGCTCCAGAGTGAGGCTGGTGCCATTCCAGATGTGTTAACATTATACAAACGTCTGGATAAGAAGATCTTCCCCACACTGAAAACGCTTATTCAGGTAGCCTTAACAATCCCAGTTAGCAGCTGTAGCTGTGAGAGATCTTTCAGTGTCTTGAGTCTGGCTGAGAAGGACCATGGGTCAAAGCAGACTCCAGCACCTGGCTGTGATGTCAGTTGAGAAAGAGATGCTTGAGAGAGTTGACCACCACAAAACTGATAGAGCCACAAGGTGAGGCGACATGGGTTACAATAAAAAACCAAATCTGCAGAGTCATAGTAGTATCTGCAGTAAAGATCTTTTCATACATTGCAAAAATTGTACCACAGGCAAAGTTGCCTCCATCTTTATACTTTTTTTTTATTAATATTTTGTACATTTGTGTATTTCACAGACTGTTCTCTTTTCTATCTTTATAAAATAAATATATAAATATATTATATATTTTTTTATTCCAGTCCATTCTTCTTTTGCAGTAGTGGTCTTTTGATAAAAAAAATCTAATTTGATGGTCTTGTTAACGACTTTTCCAAAAAGTGTTTTGCTTTTCTTACACAAATGTTGGAATTAAATTGTTAAAATGTACAAAACAGTCATGTCATGTTTTTTTGACAAGGACCCAGGCACAGAGAAACTCTTAGGATTTAATAAAGAAATTTGCAGACTTGCACAGGGATGGTAAAATGATGACGGAGAAGAAGACAACAGACGAAAAGGACAGGGAGAAACAGGGGTTTAAATGCACAAAGGATACAGTCAGATAGAACTCGGGACAACTGGAGAGATTTAAGGATGTGAGGACTGAAAGTGGCAGGGAAAAATTATCATTGTGACGAGTAAAGTGTATCTGGGCAGCTCTCTGGGTGCTCAGCACTCCCAAAGCTCTGAACCTAGAATCGCCCCTGTTGGAAGGTAAACCTTTGGCACAGTTTGAGGTCCTGAGCACTCTGGAGAAGGTTTTGGTCCAGGATATTCCTGTACTTGGCCACATTCATCTTTCCCTCGTCTTGTCCCTGCAGCTGAAAAACACCACAATGCTTCACTGTTGAGAATGTATTGGACCGGTGTTGAGAAGTGCTTGGTTTTCTCCCCACATACCACTTAAAATTAAGGCCAAAAAGTCCTATCTTGGTCTCATCAGACCAGAGAATCTTATGTCTCACCATCTTGGAGTTGTTTTTTTACATGCAGGCTTTCATGTGTCTTGCACTAAGGAGAGGCTTCCGTCGGGCCACTCTACCATAAAGCCCCAACTGGTGGTGGGCTGCAGTGATGGTTGAATCTCTACAACTCCCATCTCCTGACTGTATCTCTGGAGCTCAGCCACAGTGATCTTTGGGGTCTTCTTTACCTCTCTCACCAAGGCTCTTCTCCCCCGATAGCTCAGTTTGGCCAGATGGCCAATTCTAGGAAGGGTTCTGGTCATGCCAAACGTCTTACATTTAAGGATTATGGAGGCCACTGTGCTCTTAGGAACCTTAAGTGCAGCAGAATTTTTTCTTGTAACCATGGTCAGATCTGTGCCTTGCCACAATTCTTTCTCTGAACTCTTCAGGTAGTTTCTTTGAACTCATGATTCTCAATTGCTCTGACATGCATTTTGACCTGTAAGGTCTTATATAGACAGGTGTGTCTATCCAATCAGTATAATCCAACACAGCTGGACTCAAATGAAGGTGTAGAACCATCTCAAGGATGATCAGAAGAAATGGACAACACCAGAGTTAAATACATAAATACATGTGAGTGTCACAGCAGGACCATGTGATATTTCAGTTTTTCTTTTTTAATAAATCTGCAACAATGTCAACAGTTCTGTGTTTTCAATATGGGGTGCTGAATGGAAATTAAAATGAACTTAATGATTCTAGCAAATGGAGTGAAAAATGTATTTATTTTAAATTATTGTATTACTATATGCTAACACTTTACTTAAAGTTTTCATATAAAGTGCATCATAAAAGTATTTTAATACATACATTATTCCTTGTAATGCACTTTATAATCCATTGTATGGCCTCATCTTTTCATCATTACACAGAAAAAATAATACATTTAATATATCATCATATAATATATCATCTTGTTTGCATTATAACCTTAATTTATTAAATAAGAAAACTCTGTAAAGGGCACTTCTGCTTGTTTTACGTTTTCTGCTTGGTGAACATTGACGAGCAAATAAGGTCTATTGCTTCACGCAACATTCACGCACAAGCCTTACTTTATATATAATGAATTAAAAGGTATTTCTAATGCCTTATTTATGTCTTGTAATTCACCTTATAATGTGCCACCCAAAACTATCAGTGACTCACCTGTGTGTGGTGCATTCGGTTATCAGACATAGACTGAAGGCTCCTAGCTGATCTTTTCTCAGTGGCTTTACTTTCATCAGGAGATTTGTGGGATGCACCTCGTGTATGTTGATTCTCCTCGCCGCTTACCTGCTGCTGGAGTCGGCCCAACACATCGCGAGTGCTGACAGGGGTCTGGAGCTCTGCCTGGAGGACGAAAATTTTAATCAGACCTTTAATTCAAAATGCACAAATGCATCCTGTTAATGATTCAGCTAATGTACTGATACAACACTGAATGCACACTCTAAAGCATTCATCCAAATCATTAAATGGATGTGCTGTGTTCAATACAAGCTTTACGGACAGCATTTGTGGCACTGTTGGTTCCAAAGAAAATGTCGTCTATTTTTTTTCCTAGAAACAATCATGTAAATGGTAATGCATTGACAAAGACAATCTATGGGGCAGCAGGAATAAAACCGAAATTGAAAATAAAAGTTAATATAAGCTTTAAAAAAAAAAAACTAATACTATTTTATTTTAGCATATTTTTATATACGTTTTCATTTTCATAAAAAATCTAATAAAAATTATAATAAAAAAAATAAAAATGAAAAAAACAACTAAATGACTAAAATTAACAAAAATAAAAATGAAAACAGTAAATGCAGAAAAAAAAGATTAAATAAAAAATGCTAAAATGTCCTGTTGGACAGGACACTGTACACACATCCAACATTTGAAGCAAAATTGCTGTAGAAACAATTTTTATTTAGAAAAGGCTAACAATTTTACAAATAATTGCAAAGAAATGTCAAGTAACAATGAATTAAATTTTAAAGTAGACTGAAGTAATGACAAAATTTAAACTAGAAATACTGAAATAGTATTTTGTTGTACGACAGATACTGTACGAATAATACTTGCTTTATTCATAATTTAAAAATAGAGAGAGAGAGAGAGAGAGAGAGAGAGAGTACACTTTTCATTTTGAAATATCATGAAATACGTCATACTACAAAAGGACATAACATTGTGAAACCTAAAATCCATAAAACGCAGTACGTTCATGTACTGTAGCTTGGCAGGGTTTCTTTAAATTTATAATATTCACAACAGGTAACTGTTCTTTTTATTACAGATAACTGCAAACATTATCAAATCTCTCCATAAAAAGTACAAGTGAATAATAGCCCTGAAGAAAAGCTTGATTAAATCACTCCATTCACCCAATAACTGGTAGCCAGTCGACTAATTCCTTTTTATGACATTATGTGCTTAAGATAAAGTTGTTAATGGTCAGCCTGAATGACGCTGTCTCTTACCTCACCAGATAAGACCTTGACTGTCTTGTGAACACATTTTTATTATGCACCCAAACTACAGTAAACATTAGCAAATTCATTAGTTTATCTCTAAACATCAATTTGCAGACAATAATAGAAAACTATTAAAGGGAGAAGAAATGTGTGTAATTGTAAAACAGAGATAAAAGAGAATGAATCGAAAGCAATTGGGAAAATGCTTTTTTTTGTCTAAGACAGATGAAGACAAGCCAAGATTGTTAAGAACAAACCAGAGGACAAAAATGTATGTTTGTTCCCTTTTTCCCCATGGATGCAAATTAAACAGGATTAGGATGCATAAAGCTGCATCAGAGCTGAGCGTAGTAAAATACAATTCTTAGCCGCTGGCCAAGAAACAAAAGCAATATGGTCAGAAGTAAAATTAAAATGATCATATTATATCATAGTTAATATTATATAGCATATTGTATATTATAGCATTGATAAAAAAACTATTTTACCTCACTTGTAACACAAGCTATTTTTCTGATCACACTGAAAGCAAAAATAATTAGAAGTTGGTATGCATCTATTCTTATAAGTGCACAATGTTGTTAAATTAAACAACACCAAATTGTACTGAAATAAATTGTAAGGTGATGTAAAATGTTCTAAATAAGGCCCTGTTTACACCGGTGCATGCTATCGTTTACACTACTACTAAGCTGTTTTCCACCCTCGAAAATGGAGGCTTTTGAAAATGCTGCAAATCACCGGGGTGTAAACGGAATAAAATGGAGATTTTGGAAAATTATGGTGGCATTGTTGGATCCGCATCTAGGAGGTGGAGAATGGTAGGTTTTGGGGTGGAGATGGGTGGGTTTAGGGATATTAAGGAGGGAGTGGTTGGATCTGTTACCATCCACGCCCCCTGGATGTTGCACTCTGCAGCAAGAAACTCCTCCATATTCTCTCTGAGTATCCTTGACGACCATGTAAACAATAAAGACATGCTTATTGTTGTACCCAATAGATATGTGTTGGTAGATTCCCCATTCGACCACATGCCTGATTTAAATAATAGAGAATCTAAACAATACATATCTATCGTTGTAGGTGCATGAATGGTCATATAACATGCGTTTTAGGTTGTGTATTGTAAACGGATAGTTTTCTTTCTAAAACGCTGTTTTAAAACTAAGTTGTACTAGTGTCAAGTGAGTACTTCAGCTTTTTCAGTTTCATTTACGTTTAGATGCCTATGTAGTCTATGCTGTAATTGTTAATTATTTAAAATCATTTAACTGAAAATAAATGTTTTTTTATTATTATTTTGTACCAAAGTGACTAAAACTTATGCTTAAAAATTAATACATAATAGTAAAATAATAATAATAATAATAAATAAATACATTTAAAAATAAAAAAAAATATATGCTAATTTAAAATGTTAAAGTGGCATCATTAAATCCTTTTGTTATTTCCTCACCCTCATGTTGTTTCAAACATCAGTTTCTTTCTTCTGTTATTTTGAAGAATGTTGGTAATCAAACAGTTGTTAGTAGCCACTGACTTCCATAGATGGGAAGAAAATACTGTTCGGTACAGTGGCGGTTCTACACTAAATTGCTCCCCGGGCGAGACTCCCTCCTGGCTTTGTTGTTAAATTTAATTAGATCTCATGTTGTATACACTGCTTAAAAAAAATATAACCCAGCTCAAAAATAATAGAAGATAAATTATTGTTATGAGGGAATTGTATTGGTTTTAATGGTAAATTAAGTATAAAAATGTCTGCTGGTATATAATGGATTCTTT
>JAUCNO010000318.1:2202705-2220662 GCA_032353835.1 Enteromius viviparus | reverse complement strand
ACCACCACAAACCTGTAGCTCTTTTATGAAATAGTAGTAAATCGCATTTTAAATCGCAAATCGCAATTTTGATCAGAAAAATCGCAATTAGATTTTTTCTCCAAATCGTGCAGCCCTACTGTGAGGCAGGACAGTGAAAGTTATATAAATGCCTGAGTAGATCAAGCCAAAATTATAAAGTGGCCCCAAAGTATCTAGATATTTAAGCCACACTTAAAAAGGAAAATTATTCTAGAATTACAGTGCTTTATAGCTATAATTCACAGTTAGTGGGAGTTTTTAATGTATTTAAAGTATTTTATGCATACAAAAGCTGCATTTATTTGATTAAATATAAACTGAAACACTAAAAGTGTAAAATATTATTAGAATTCAAAATAATTATTTATTAATTGAATATTTATTAAAATACAATTGTTTTCTGTGATGCAAAGCTGAATTTTCTACATTACTCTAGTCTTCAGTGTCACATGATTCTCAGAAATCACTCTAATATGCTGATTTGCTGCTAAAAAGAAAAATAAATTACATTTCTTTAATATTTTAATGGAAACCATTTTTTAGTATTCCGATTAATAGAAAAAACAGCATTTATTCTAAATAATTTTTCTGTAACAATAATAGATTTTGTGTCACTTCTGATAAGTTTAATCCATTGTTGATTAGTTATTTTCTTAAAAAAATAAATAAATAAATAAATAAATCTCAATGAAACCAAATATGTAAACATTTCCCTAAAAATTTTAAATAAATCCAAAATATATGCATACATATGCGTTATATTCTGCCAGGCAAAAATAATAAATCTAATCACTCAGAAAAGTAATACTTTAATACTTAGGGTTAGGGAATTAGTTTGAATATCTAACCATATGTATAAGCAATAGAAAAAAGTCATGAATAGATCAAACTAAAAATACACAGCTCAGCAGCTCCACTAAAATCTCATATTATAAAAGAGTGAGAAAGTCAGAGACTTTGGAAGGGGCCAGTAGGGAGAGAGGACACTTCCTCTGCATGCTGTCCACTCTCATTAAGGGCTGTTTATGTGCTGGCCTTTATCATTCTGATGGAGACGGGCGTTTGGGATGGGGATTAGCCGCGCTCAAGCCTGCCTGTCAGCATTATGGGAAAACGCGCAGGCAACGTGGCAGTTGTGCTAACAACTGGCGGATTACCATCGCATGCACTGAGTGCCAACCAACAGGACAAACACTTATCTCCTGTCAGGGTCACAGACATCAGCCTCTTCTGCTGCTTGAGTTCATTGTGTGGCAGCAGTGGGACAGGTGAGAGAGTTACACTACTAACCTGGTGTTAAATCAGATTTCAGAACGATACATACAACCTCTAAAAAACATGATAAAATTATAAGTTAATAAATTAACAATTTAATCATCATCTAATAATATAACACAGTTTAATAAGCATAAAATACACAAAATGTTGGCAAAATAGTCCCATTTTAATAAACTATCTATGGACTATTTTGACCACATACAAATACGAAAACATCTTTTAGTTCATCATTACAAATTTCATCCAAAATTCTCGCATGTAAACTCAGAACTGCATTACAAAAATGGAAAATTGCATATAAATTGCTTAATTCTGAGGAAACAAACTGTGAGATAAATATTTGATATATTAAAATATATATAATATTTTATAAATATTAGATTTTTTTTTTTTATTTAAAAAAAAATTTTGCAGAAAATTAAGAGAAAAAAGTCAGAATTGATGTAAAATCAATTCTGAGATTATGTTTTTGAGAAAAACGTCTGAATTGTGAAATATATTATAACAATGTTTATTTAAAATTACTTCTATCATTATAAAAGTTTTTACTGTCACTTTTTTTTCTATTTTAATGCGTCCCTATACTTAAAAAACATTTACATTTCTTAAAAACAAATGTTACTGGCCTCAAACTTTTAAACTGTAATGTATGATGTCCAGCTCTGTAAGGACAAGCAACAACAAAGTATTTAAAGAAACTATACGTTTCTACAAAGAGCTCCACTTTGTGAGTACAGTTTATTTGTCCACCAAACATTTGCCCTCATTTACTGAATTCACCCTTTAGTCCTCTGCCTTCACTACAATAAACAGCGAGCAGGTTGAGCATGGAGGAAGATAACATCAACCATTCCCAGCACGACACCCGGCACAGAAGTTCTGCTTTGATTAATGGTTGCCGATAAGAGCTAATCTAAAACAGTTTTATTTAAAAACGTCCTTACGGAGGCAATCGTAAATTAGATATGGTACCGCTTACATCCCTTAATATGACAGTTCCTGTACGTGGCCCAGATCTCACAGACATCTTGTCTAGAGCTGCATTCTCCCTGCATTCATTCATCCGATTATCGCAAAGTGCTGCCTTATGTTATTGATACAGGTGCAATTGGTGCCGTCCATCCACATGATGAAACCACAGGAATAGCTTCATGCTACTGTCTCTGATTAGCTTTTCGTGTCACTGATATATCCGCTTTCCAGGGACAAATATGTTAAATTATGGATAATTTTATTCTTCATGCTATTTCAACATAATTCATTCTGAACAACTGCATGTATATGTTTGCATTTGTTCAGGAGTATATATGGGAATATGATGCATTTACTGCATCCACCCCATTACTGTAGTGTTTCCCTCCCTTGTTGAGTTATGAGCTTATATGTAAGCCTAAAACAGCCGCCACTATAAATTCATGAGGTGGACCTACACAGGTCACATTTTAGTGTTATTAATGAAGAGCTGAAGGAAAGGGGCCGGGACGAGAAGAGAAAGAGAGAGAGAGACATCAAATTAATAACTACTGATGTTATTTTTTCCTATTCTTTTATTTTGACAGAAAACTAATTTCCTGCCTTCCTCGTTTTGGCATAGGGTCCCACTTAATCTTAATTTGTTTGGGAGAAATGGGAAGACAAGCATGGCGACGCAGTGAGAGCCGAGCTGCTGGAGCCGAGATGACTCAATTTCATTCCACTCGATGGCTATGCTGATTCCATCACACCAGATCGCTCTGAAGTCAAACCATCACCGAGATTACCTGCAGGAGCTGCACACTCCATGCGACGATCAGATTTTAAAGCTAATGGCACCTCTGTCACTCCATTTCTTCCTCTCTACTTTGGCTACATATACAGTACATGTACGTTTACACCGTCAGCTATTGTTCAACTAATTTTTAAATGTAACCATATCAGACCCAACAATGAAGTTTTGCTGAAAAATTAGCCATCCAAGATGTGAGTAAATTTCTTTAACAGATTTGGAGAAACTGCAGATCACTTGCTCACTATAGACTCTCTGCAGTGACTGGCTACTGTCAAAATGAGAGTCCAAACAGCTGATAAAAACAGCACAATAATTAAGAAGTAACCAACACCACTCCAGTCCATTATTTTAATGTCTTGTGAAGTGAAAAGCTGCAGGTATTTAAGAAAAAAATTCATTATTAAAGCATTTTAACTTAAAACCACTTCTGGCCAAGTTTATAATCCACAACTTTCTTCATCAAGGAAAAAAGTTCCTCCCCTGTTGTCACCTCAAATAAAAATCCACTAATATATGTTCTGGACCATTTCGTTAATGAACAATGCTTGATCTACGCATTTTTCTCGTCCGATTCAGATGAGATTAATTTATATTGAAAAAAAGCTAATTCATGGATAAAGGAAGTAATGGTTTGGAGGTAAAAATGTATTAAAGGTACAGTACATTTGTATACATGCAGCTTTTCGCAAGATGTTAATAGATGGCCTGAAGTCATGTAAATTGCATGTGAATTATTGTGATGTTCTATATCTACACCTGTTCTGAAGGTCAGTAAATGTCTGGAAATTTGAATAGTTTAAACTATTCCTTTAAAACCAAGCCACACGTTTCCATCAGCAAAATTCTAAGGATGCATGTGTGTAGTAGTCTAAACTTAATGTAGATGGTGTCTTGAGAACTTTAGGTTGTCTTTGGCGACCTTTAACTATATGTCAGTGTCTTTCTGCAGGGCACTGCACTTAGGTGACCCACACCCTTGAGAAAGCACATATGCATTGGGTTTGATTGACACTGGCATTTCAATGACAAATGTCAAGTTATATTAAAGTATACTTACAAAGTCACATGAAAGTGTTTACAAAGTATAAAAGTGATTCAAATAGGAAGTGAAAACAGCAGCTCTTATGTGATCATACTGTTTGAGTTCATATTTAAAAATAAATATATAAAACTGCATATTTTTTGAATTACAACTTAAAAAGGAGTGCTTTCAATGCGACGTCACTTTGGAGAAGAGCCTGACAAACAAATGAATGTAAATGTATGGCATTTGAGGTCTTCCGTGATATAGACTACTATATGGAGATTTTGTTGTTGTTGTTTGGAGTTTGACAGCCATAGCCACTGTAAACTGTCACAGTATGGAAAATGCTCAAGAAAAAAATGCAGGTTGCATACAGGTTTTAGAAGGGTGAAAAACCATGGATAGAATATTAATTTTGGATGAATCATTTGTTGAAGTTCTTCTGTCTTTGCCTCCACACCTACCCTCAGAGTCTCTCATTCTCTTTCCTTCACTTGCTATCGCTTCCTACGTTTTTCATTTCATTCATTGGCGTTTCATTGTGTACATTTCCTCTTTTATCTCAACGCTCTCTGTCACAGTCATTGTTCTGCTCATTAATTTATTCATCTACTCACTCATTCATTAATTCAACAAGCTGTCCCTCCCTTCCCTATTTTACTCACTCCCTCTCCTCTTTCTCCCGGTTCATACGCTGTCTGAGCTCCTCCAGTCTGCTCTCCATCTCCTTGGCATGTTGATCCAGCTGCACTGTTTCCATACGCAGTTCCCGGAGATTCCTAGGGGGGGAAATACACATGAATATACTTTTTGCATGCTACATATTTAATTGTACAAACCAGTGTGACTCTGACTTTTTCCTGTTTTATTAGTGTCACTCTGCTTATAACATTCATCCAGCTGAACACACAAAATTGTGTTATTCTGCAAAAATGAATAGACTATTCACAACTTTTGGCTTGCCACCATTTGCAAACGCGACGTGTAACGTGCTAATAATGTGAAAAATCTGAAGCGTGAAAAGAAACTCAAGGGAACAGACTGTTCAAACCTGACATTTAACTTCATTGACTTGGGCTTGCTGGGAAGTACCACAAAGTTGTTTAAATTCATGATGCTCTCTGATCAGACTGTAAGCTTCACAGGCTGTAATTTCCACTGAAGTGTCCTGAGAAAATAGAGCTGTGAATGAGAAATGCACAGCACACAAAAGGACAAATTTCACTGAATTAACCTACAAAGAGGCCAATGAAATAAATAACGGCAGCAAAGTTTTACAAAAAAGACATGGTGCAGTTATATTATAAGATCACAGTACTGAATGATTATATATTTATGTATATACCATGCTACTGTATTTGCATGGTACTCCAAAGGTTACCACCAAAGTAGTGCAATTTTGTTTTTGCACACATTGGACATAAAATACCATGGCATTTGCCTGATACTCAAATATATGTCAAATGGTACCAACGTGTTTCATTGACAAAGAACAAGAACAATGTAGTGTACATAAAATGTCGTGGTATTTACAAGATACTCAAATGTACGTCAAAAATAGGACGGTACCATATCTAAAAACATGGGATTATCAAAATTATACACTATTTATCACTAAGGTGAAAGAAAAGGCAGATAAATGAGAGGAACCTGCCAAATATGTTCTCATTAGTCCTGCTTCCTGCATATAGACGTTAAGAATAATTATAAGAAACAAAGGCGAGGGCTGTTAATGGGAACGAATTGTATTTGTTTCCCAGAGCTAAAACATACTTTATCAGCCATACTTTATCAAAATGTCACAGGTTTTTAAAAGTACTTACATAAACACCGGTCTCCTGAACTACCGCTTGAGAAAGCTTTGAGGTCTGTCGTTATAGCAACGTGTCTCGCGATAGTTCATCTGTATTGGGCATGCGTACGAGCTCGTGCACCTAACTGATTTCAACAATGACGAATAGCAACAGAAACAGCGGCGATAATAATTTTAATAACAGTTTTTAATTTAACAGTTGAGAATCGAGTTTTGAGATTTGTACATAATCTAAAAGCTAAATAAGCTTCCCATTGGTGTATGGTTTGTTAGGATAGGACAACGGTTGGCCGAGATACAATTAAAATAAGGAATGTGAGGGTGCAAAAAATGAATAAAATAAAATTAATAAAATCTTCTTTAAGTTGTTCTTTAAGATGTACAAAATATCCTCATGGAACATGATCTTAATCTTTTATCCTAAGCATTTTTGGCTTAAAAGAAAAGTAAAAGACCATTTTGACCCATTCAGTGAATTTTTGGCTATTGCTACAAATATACCCGTGCTACTTAAGAATGGTTTTGTGGTCCAGGGTCACTTTATAATCTAGTGTATAAACAAATACATAACCCCCCAGTGACAAGGCTACAACAGTGAAATTACTGTCTGGAGAGTGAACTTCCAACGTGTGAGGGGTTGTTAAAAAGTTTCTAAAGGGAAAATAAATAACAGAGTTTTACTGTTTTCTTTGTGTTTGGCAACTCATGTCTGTGCTAATGAAGTCCTGACGTACATCAAGCGTCCTGTGGCTTTCTGACACGAAGGAGAGAGACCTCTGTTGCTCCTGTAATTATGGACAGCTTGATTTCCCTAATTAAAATCATTTCAGCACTAAAATCAAATTTCATGTGGATGTTTTGATTGCAGTCATAAGAACCCTCATTAAAGCGTCAGCACCGTATGTCTCAATTAGTCTACAAAAATTAGTCTACTGTTTTGTTTTCACAAGAGTTTTGTGTCAGCCATTTCAGCATTATGCATTTATTTTCCTTCATCAAATTCAAAAACATCCCTCTCAAATGTATTCATATTTAAAATAATTACACATCAACACTTTTCATAATCAACCACACTAAATG
The DNA here is from genome assembly GCA_032353835.1 of Enteromius viviparus. Lineage (NCBI taxonomy): Eukaryota > Metazoa > Chordata > Actinopteri > Cypriniformes > Cyprinidae > Enteromius > Enteromius viviparus. Next base: position 2,213,678 of record JAUCNO010000318.1, on the reverse strand, counting down.
ACAGGTGTAAACACGCAAGTCATTTTTATTTTGAAATGTATGCCCATTATTACTGTATATGTGTAAGTTCACTGACCACTGCTCAAATTATTCAGATGTAATGGAATAAACTGCTAAACTGAGCCAGAATAAGTGCTCAGAGCCACATACAGATATGTTGGACCTGGTATTTATTAAAAAATCATTTCCATTCCAAAATGTTTTTGCATATTGATGCTAAACTGTATAATTGAGCATCGTCCCAGCAAAATGATTTCTAACACATGCTAGTTTCAAGTCTCTCATACCACTCTGCGCTCTCTTTCTGCTCACATAATAAACTAATTTAAAATCCAATCAATATTTCATGTCCATTTATTTATTTATTTATTTGCAGCCGTGTAATAATCACTTGTTATTGAAAACTAAACCCCAGCACGGTGACGTGAAGCGTGTGTGTGCTCATGGAGAGAAACTGCCTTTACAACACAGTCTGTCCTCATTTGTATTCAGCAGCAGTTGAAACTTTCAGATCTGCTATTGCAAAGGTATTCTTCCAGATCTGGTCTTGCCTCTCCGTTCCTCTTTCCTTGCTGCTTCCCTGCCTCTCTCTGTACCAAGACGAAAGAGAGAGGGAAGCAGGCATTGCCCTCCCTTTTTCAAGGCAACACAGATGAAGGTTGATGGTGGATTTTGCCTTCTTTCTCCTTCTCACCTTCCTGCATGAGCCTGACCAAAGAGTTTGTGACCCACAAATCATGGACCCTGTCCCATGAGTGATACTTCATATACACAGTTTATATAGTTGATATATAACAAACAGACCTAGAAAAAGTTATTCCTAGGATGAATAAGAGGTTAAAAAATGAACAAGATGTTACATAAAAAACAGTATGGATTTTGCAGGTTACATTGCACCGAAATTATTAATATTTTATATATATGTGGGTGTGTGTGTGCTATTTTTGTGCGACATAGGAAATCGCAAAAATGACAAAAATTCTAAATGCTCTCTGGTCTGCAGGAATTCATTCATTCACTGATTGATGGCAAATATATTTACAAAACATGCTACACTTTTGCAGCTACTGAGGTTGTACAACGATTCTTGGCACTTTCTTTTTCACATTATTTGCATGACAAGGGTGAAATTCTCTGCAACAAATGGAATTGCAAAAATAATGTTTTGTTGTCAGGAAAAAAGAAAAGAAAGAAAAGTCCCAAAAATTCTCCGGTCTACAGTAATGAGAATAAGATTTCTTTCTTTTTTATTTAGAACTGAGGGGAATGTGCTGTAATAATATCACGGTGCAAAACAAAAATCCTAAAATAGACTTCATTTTCTTTAAGCAAAACATAATTTCTTATGAAATAAGACCCAGACGTGTTCTTGACAGTTTTGTGAGATTCACTCTAATATCTATTCAAATCTATCCGATGCCACAACTTTGGCTCCAGCCACCAGCAAGATAGCCAGAGTAGGACAGCATACAAATGAGCTGGACATCACAATATAGAGACAGTGAGAGAGAGACAGAGAGAGAGACACAGAGAGAGAGAGAGATTAAAAGCGCAGAGGTCATGTGGTGTAACAGTGACAGATGAGAGGTAAAATGTTGCGCATGTGTTGAAATGTCAGGGCTATTTAATCCATTATGGTGCTCGATCACAGCGGCTGATTCAAATGTCATTTGTTAACTCTGGCTTTCATACGGGACGACTGATTTTAAAATATTGTGAAATCCTCTGAGCTATGACCAGAGGGCGGTTAACAATTTAAAATCATTAGTCTGACTAGGCGACAATGTGCCATATTAACAAGGTGTTCTATTTCTCAGCATTTACACACATTGTGCTGCACATATATTACACCTTCCCAAAAATGGCATTTATATCTCATTTGAACTAGTTTTTAAATTAAAAAACGTTAAATATTGTCATGACAGCATTTTAAGTCATAATAAGTGGTAAACGCCATCCTAGAATGTACTGAAAGACATGTTTATTTACCTATTTATTGAAGATAATGCATGAGACAAGAAACATGCTGAAAAGAGTGCTGATAAAATACACATATTGTTTTTCATACTTTTCAGCACTTTGAGAGTGGTGATTATTTGGCAGTCACTGGGACACTCACAAGCCTCCTGCTTTTCATCAAGAACATCTTATATTGCGTTCCGAAGCTTTTACGGGTTTGGAAGTGATTAATGACAACATTTTGAGATGTAGTGTTTCTTTAACCATTGTTTATGCATGCTGCTGTATGTTTTTCTATGCCTCAGCTAAGCAACATGCTAACATCAGTGTCTATGGAAATCAATAAGTGGAGTCTCCTGTGCAGGAGTTTCTGTGCATGTTCCAAATCAATTACTTATGAGGTTTCATGTCAGTTAGGATGCTGTTTTAGTAGACAGCTGCCTTCGGAGGCAGTAGCGATGACCTGATGGTGCCTCTGAAAGTAAAAAGACATACAGACCTTGTAATAGTTACTGTGGTGACAACATGATGGGTCGTTTTGACAAGCTGGTTCATCCCGGTCAGATTTTTCTCACCACTCAGTGACCTCCACCATGCTGCCAGTGAGAAGAGGTCAAGAGGTCGCCAAAGTCCGAGGGTCAGATTGTCAGAAGCGTCAATCTCGGAGCAGCCAGAGATTAATGTATTATCGGGGCAAAAAAAACACAAGTGCTGACCGCTCCGGGAAAGAAGCCGGAAAAAACGACCTTTTCACTCGCAAAGCAGAAGCTTTTTTGAAGGATTTCCAAACTCACTACTGTTTGCAAGAGAGTATGGGGTTAGATAGATAAGCATGCTATGAGAGATAAACTATTATTATATTGAATAAATAGAGAGAAATATGAAACTGATGGAAATCAGACAGGTGTGAAAGTTGCTGTGATCAGGGTCTGGCAGTCTGAGGCCCATTAGGCTCCACAAAGCCACGGACCCAAGCCAAACAGCTGGCTGTGAGAGTCTAGCATTGTGATGATGCGATCACAACTCTGCTCTGACACTCCTCCTGAAACCTTGAAATGCTTGTACATACATGGAATATAGATTATGATAAAAGTAAACAATGATATATTTGAGAAAAAGCGTTACCTTTAATAAGGAGATGATCCAAAGTTTGAGTTTGACCTTTAACCTCAACATTCTGGTCAGAAAGTACATTCTAATCCATTGAATCATGTTTGTTGAAATAAAACTGAATAAAGCTAATGGAGAAGATATGGAAATATTTACAGAAATCATAGGAAAAATATGGATAAATTACTATATTTAAAAAAAAAATTAGTTTGTTAAACAACATACATGAAAATGGAAATATTCAATTTTAACCAATATGTATTTAATAAATTAAGAGGTTTATTGAAACAACATTGATAATATAAGTATACTAAAAATGTAGATATTTGTATTAAAATATGCCTATTTCAATCAACATTTATTTATTAAATTAAATGTATTTACATTTATTTATTTATAAAGTGGATTAAATAAGAAAAACAAGAGAATAAATTTGATTAGAATTCTAATATTGTTAAATAAAATGTATTTGTATATTTATTATAATTATTTTGAAAGTTCACTAAAAAGAGTCATTAAAAGTTTATACTTAAATACAGAAACTTACTAATGAGTTTTAGAGGATCATTTTAAAAAATGACTTAATCATTTTATATTCTAAAAAAGTATTTAGAATATTAAATCATTAAAGTATACTAACAATTCAGAAAAGTGCTTATAAAATAATTTAATTGAAACGTAATTGATTTGTTGTTTGTTTATCCACCCAAAAAGAAGGTCGCTGGAAAAGTATATTTAAGATGGTAGACGAATCGAGTCACATCTGTAAAGTAGTGCCTGCTAAAGCCCTGACACAGTGCCCTGCCAAAAGTGTCAGGCCTCATCCTGTGTTTCAGAGCTGGCAGACTGACAGACATCTCTTCAACGAAGCCCCAGGACTTTGAGGACACACTTCTGCACTCCAGACAACATCCATTTCTATCCTGTATAATCTTTTTTAGGGTGTGACCAAACGACTTTGTTATGAAGTTCATGAAAATTTATGACGTTCTTATTTCACCTCTGGCGAGTTTCAGGTGCTGCTCGGCGTATGAGGAAGTAAATCAGCCCATGGCCCTCGATAAAAGCACTCCGGCACGGCTTCTTCCTTCCGGATGTTTTCATATGCTGCTCATTATAATCAATGAAAACAACATCATTTGACCTTCAGTAACCTTCCTTTTTCAACCATTTTCTGAGCACTGAACCTGTTTGGGTTACATACAGAGCAATTCAATAGCTTAGAAACAGTCAGATAAATGTACTTCACTGCATAGCTCAGCTAAACCGTTTTAAACACCACACTGCCATCTAGAGGTCACTACTAGAACTAGTAAGACACCATTTGTCTTCAGAGCTTGGCAGAAGGACTTCTTCATGGGATCTTTAACGCTCATTTTTGCCATTTTTCTAGCCAGAATTGATTAAAAACCTCAACCCATCCCTTCATTTCTAAGTCAAAGGAGATTAGCATGCGTTTGATCCTACATTATACATTTATTCGGCTGGTTTCTCACCTTAGGTTTGATCTAAGCAGGATTTTTTTTCCCACGACAGCAAGTAGATAAGTGTGACGACCTTCAGAGTCAGGGCTGCTGTGGGGCGATAAGACATGTGTCCTCATGTGACCAGCGGCCGTGGACGTCCAACACGGGTGACACCATTCACCAGATGCTGATAGACTGGTGCGTTTCTATTAAGAATTGTGTGACTGTATCTGTGCACAGACTCTCAACTACTCCTTATGAAAGTTTACCATGGGTTTACTGGTATAACACTCGCTGTAGTCTCTATTAGGAAGTAATGTTGAGGCAGCAGACATGAATGATTTCTATAATCATGCAGATAGCTAGATAGATGGATAGATGATAGATAGCTAGATAGAACGATAGAACGATAGATATTTTGGTAATTAAACTATTGTCTTTTCATGAGAAAAGTGAGAGAATGGTTTATTTCACTGCACTGTATGGTATACTGAAGTTTCTAGCATCGAGCTGCAATTAAACAGTGAGCCACAATTACTATTAAATCAAGTCTCTGTGGCCCCTGGCACCTCACATTAATTAAAAATGTGTTATGAGTATCAAATGTTCAGCGAGAGAAAAATATGTTTAGTTTGGAATTGACTATGGAAGCATGCAGCGTCTCTTCTCTATCAGCGCCTCAGGGCTGCAGCGTCCTGCATCTCAACAGCCTCTGATGGACCACTAAATGATGCTGTTTTCCTATAAGGTAATATTTTATAATGGTGGTTTGAAAAGTGATGAAGTGCCCCTCGAAGGAAAACCTGACACACATCGAGTGCTTTTCTCTCGCCTCTGAGCGCAGTGATTATTATGGCAAATAAATGGCCTGCATTATTTATAATATGTAATAAAACTTTGGTGACACAATGCATCATTGTAGTCTTCTTAGGATAATCTTTTAATTCCCTCATTATGAATTAGCGCTGAGTCTTACCTCAAGAGTAAGCCGGTGGAAACATTAGCTTAGCCCTGCTTTGATGTGTTACTGAGATTTAATTAGCAGAGTAGGCATGAGGCAGTCTCCCCCCACAAGATACACAAACCCACAAAGCTTTGTGTCATGTTAGACGGTTCAACAACAGTGCCGTCCAGCGCAGAGCCTCCTGGAGTTGTCAATCATTCTGATACAAAACCATCTCCTCCCAAAATCTGAAGTCGTTTCTGCCTTGTTGAGACCAAAATGAATTGGTATTACATAAAGGATGTGGAGAAAACACATGAACAATATAGCGATATACACACTTCCTCTACGGAGACTATCTGTGTTCCTTTTGAACTTGTGCAGCGTGAATGTTTATTATTTCATCAAAGCCATAATGTAACCAAGAAAAGGACATTATCACATCCAAAATTAAGGTAAAATGGACAGACTACAGAAATGATGGCAAACAAAAAGGGAAAAGTGTATAGGTTCATATTTTAAGTATTTCTTTTAAAGAGCATTTTGAGGGAAAAACCTGTTGGATGGCTCCCAAGGTGTTGCTTTGAAGTTAAGTGGTTTTAAACATGGAGTGTTAAAAAAAACCTATTTGGCTCATTTCCATTAATTTTTTTTAATTTGCTATTTTTTTAATAAAAAAAAAAATAGCAATTTGAAGAAATGGAATAATGGAAATGCAGCTTGTGACTATCAAATGTTTTTCATTTTTACTTTTTTTTGCAATTCTAAAATTATATCTCACAATTCGAACAGTTCAGTTGTGAGATTTAAATGCAGAATTGTGACATAAACTCGCATATAAAGTCAGAATTTCAAGATGTCATTGCACAATTGTAACTTAAAATTTAAAAAATTAAAACAAGCAAAACAACAAATATATAATTAAATATATAACTAAATAATTAATACAATTATTATGAAGGCTGAGTGTTCTGAAGGGGGGGGGGGATCTGATTTGCGGGGCAAATTGCAAAAAAAAGAAAGTCAGAAATTCTGCGTTTATATCATACCATTTTTTTCTCAGAATTGATAGAGAAAAGCCTAAACTGCGATAAAAAGTTGCCATTACCTTTTGTATTTTTATTGAATGGTGAAATCAGGCTTCTGTAAGCCTCCTCAATATGCTGTTGAACAATCACTATAAAGTAAAACAAATAACCACCTGTAAAACCATCTGAAGTGGAATACATAATAACAACAGACAATCTAGTGTTCTGTGGTCTTAGTACAGTATGTGCATCAATCGCTATTACAACGGGGAACTGTTACACAACATCCCAACAGTAGAATAATACAGACATTCAAATACCATTAACAGAAATTAGGTCATGAAATTAATTTGGCTCTAGTATTTATTTCAAAAAGGAATCCGGTACTTGATTCACAGTTCTAGCCTCAAAGCAACCGAGACGAGTCACTTAAAATGAGTGCTTGCTAACAGCACCCTATTTGTGTGCGAGTTTATTATTCAGAGCTCTGAATAACGGACGGGTGTCTCTCCGGGGACTGCGACTGCAGCGTGATCCAGAGGAGAAAGAAGAAATGTTCTGTATGCATAACCTTTCTCGTGCCCCCTGCCCCGTGCCCACAGAAATTGGACAAGGCGAAATATTAGAGCTGAAGTTATATCTGAGGACGTGGCCGATGGGCTGCACTGTCACACTGCATTCTGGGTTTTTCTCTGGCAGAGAAGGTAAAAGCCATAGCTCTCCTGAATGATTTAACACACTGAAATGACACAGCACCCACAGAGCAATATCCAAGCGCTAATGCATCTCCTTAACGCTCTCATGTCGTCTGAACGGAAAATGCAGTCTGCTATATCCTCTCTGCCAGCATGAGAGATACACACCGGGCCGCATTATACATTAATGTCATTGCGAAACATGGTAAACTTGTATTGCAAAGAGTTCATATTAAAGTCTGAGGTTATTTACAAGTCAACGTGAATGGACAGCATCTGCAACCTGCTGCTCATAGAAAATGATTTTGACTCGTCCCTCAGAGTGTAAAAACGAATGGGAAGCTTGTTTACAGTCATGCACAATGCAAGCAGGGTTTAAAAGCCCAAATGTGCCTGCTTGTATTTGTTACAGAAAATCTTGAGTAGAAATGTTTGTTATTTGAGCTGTAAGTGGTTTCATGATCCTTTGGGGAGATGAGTAGTTTTTCAAGTGAACAAACTTCTGCTTATTAGTTACTTTCTCGTGCAAACATATACAGTATAACATGTCCCACTATTTATGTCTATTTATTATATCATTTCACACTAATGATGTGTGTGTGTATGTATCTATATATAAATATATATATATATATATAGACTTGCTGGCTACAAAGTACATTTATTGAAATAACATCATTAAAAATATATTGATTTCTAAGTTTTAAATTGCGACTTTGTGATAGTTTACAGAGAAAAACTGGGCATCACGCACTTGAGAACTACACAACAGACTTTCAAGGCTCTCCAAACACAAACTAACACAGAAACACAGAAAGTGCCTCGTCACTATGAAATGCATTCCAAAAAATAAAGCGGTTATATGATGTGATTTCAATTTTTCTTTCTCTTTAGCGTTACATGCTGCATAGAATAGATCCTTGAAGTTGCAAAGATTAAAATTCTAAAGAATAAAGATATTCTTTATAAAACTGACTTGACAACACCCCCCTACAATGGCTTGTTTAAACACACCCCTACTTTTCTTTGTCAAAGAGTGTGTTTATTTTCAGACACAGCCTAAATGTTTACGCAAAGAAGGAAGGCGGAGCTATTATTCTCGCTGTAGTGTTGTTGCCAGCGCCATGTTCTGGAGACACTGTGTGTTGTTGTGAAAGTGAAACTACGTTCTTTGTGCTTCCAAAAGAGGTCATAACAAGAAATCAGTGGTTAAGTTGTATTAACATCACTGTTCCAGAACAGTTGAACTCAAATATTATTGTGTTCAGCACATTTACGGAAGACGGACACCTAAAACCTGGAGAGTAGCCTATGCTGGCTTTGCACAGAGACTATAAAGTGGAGCAATTCTAGCTCTGCAAGGACAGTCTGGCACTTCTGACTCACAAACTTTAAGTAAGTTACATTTTCTTATTAAAAGAACCTGCTATTAACTATTCAAATGCGAGTTTTGAGCAGTGAAGGGTAGTGCTTGTTGTTTTCATTACTCTGATCACAAATGCAGACACGTTGTTACGTTCACGATAGTACTAAATTATGATAATCAGTTATTATGTCTCCACTGGATGCAACAGATGCCTAATTTGTAATGTGTTTTATTGTTTTGGTGTCATTGCGTCAGAAAGTGGCATCATGTTATGGTAAGAAGCGTTACATTTCCGCCACATGCTTGAGGTATTCGGCCAATCAAAGTGCACAGGATACCTGGCCATTCAGAGCACACCTCGCTTTTTACAAACTGACTCCTAAATTGAAATATATTTGTGTTCTAAAAACATGTTTTGTATAATCAGACTGGATGGATTATTAAAAAGCAGACTCATATACCCATCTTCTGTACCAACCCAGTCTTTGCTTACCATGCCAATATAAACTGAGTTGCATGATGGTTGAGATAATAAGATAGAAAGATCCATTTCAATGTCCAGCATTCACAAAATTCAACATCCCCTAAATTCATATTCCCACTTTAAACAGTCCACAGAGAAAGGCCTAATTTGCACGGCCAAGCTTGAAAACAGTTCTATTATTACCAGTCGCATGCAAACACATGTAATGTTTAACAGTTGCATTTTACTTTCATTAACACCGTATAATCATGGAAAATTTGAAACATTTATTTGAGGAGCTTGTGCTGCCTGGGGGATGAGTCAAAATTGTTCTCTTGTTCTCATGATGGACAACACGCCACTTAAGAGGTGCATGGAGATTAGCCAGTTTCACACACAAAACCCATTAAACTGCCAGGCTACCTTTTCCAGAATGCACCTGTCTTTCCATATATTTTCAATGAGATTAAAATTGTTAACAAATGATGCAGAAAACATATTGTATAACCAAAAAATGAACTCTTGTTATCATTTTCTCACCATCATGTCATGCGCAACACAAGAGGATTGGTGAATTCAGTTCATCTGACAGTTAAATGTGTGCATCTGTAATACGAAGAACAAAAAAACGATTAGTCATAAATCCATGACCTTGAATATTGCTGCTATAATAGCTCCTTATGAATGAACCCTATACACACATGCACAAATCTATCAATCTCAGCTGGCGATTGGTCGGCGTAATCATCTGTCACTCTCCTAATGGCCTCTCCCTCATGTCAAGATGATGAAAGTGCCAGGTTGACGAGGGATAGCTTGGGAAAAGAGTGTGTGAGGCTTCGGCTTGGTTCCCCTTCTCATTAACCTCAGTGATGGTCTGACAGACAGCTGTCGAGATGAGCAGTTGACTAGAATCTGTAGAAGAAGAACGGCTGGGTGGAAGAATGACAAAGAAGAGATTGAGAGGGAGAGTGGGGAAAGAGCAATGAGATACACAGCAGATGAAATCAGCCAGAAAAAGACTGAATAAGCTACTGACACGCGGCTGTACGTCATTAGCTTTACAAAAAGATCTATGAAAGTTCAGGTCAGACTCAACCGACTAATCCATGCTCTATCATAACTTACTGACTTAATCGAGTCCTCAATTATCTTTCATTCAAGTATGAAATATTGCATAATGTTCTCTAAACTAGATTGGTTTTGGGGGTGTGCTCCGACTGGTTCTTGCAACCCAGACTCATTGGAAATATGTACCTCTACATACATTTCCGCAACTACATAATTATGTACCTTACTGAACGTTTTGCAACAGTTTCAACGTGAAATGTCCAAAGAGTGCCACATATTTAATACATAAGTGTGGCATGTTTTTACGTACGTTGCAGTGTTTTTATAATGCTGCTCGAGGTATGTTTTGCAGACATTCAGAAATGAAATATCCAGTGAGTGTTGCTAAAGATTAATGCTATATCATGTTGGAAATATCCCTACAACAACCCAACCCTAAACCTATTGTGTTTTATCCATAGTTTCACAAGGTTTGAACCAGAACTTGCCATCATCTACGTGCAACGCAGTACCACGTGAGTGACTATTAATCCTACTAACCTAGAAAACTAATACACATGAAGTTGTATATGCATTCAAAATGACCAGTTTACATTAATTAATATGAATATAAAGTTTAAAAAATATAGCTTTGGAAATTTAATTTATATAATCAACTGCAATAAACTGTTAGCAATAATCAATTAACAATGTTGTTATTGCGCTAGGTTGTCATTGGACACCCAATGTAAAATCTGGGTCCTTGAGCAAAACCAGATAAGAAACACTGATGTAGGGCTGTCCCCGAATAGTCGGAGATTCGATGCATCGATATGCCGAGCCTGATTCGACCACCGATCTCACAGTCGAATCTTCGCGGGTGAAAGAGCATC
>JAUCNO010000318.1:2179028-2194054 GCA_032353835.1 Enteromius viviparus | reverse complement strand
TTGTAGATGTACATTTCATCATTAACTAATCTCTTATAAATGACTTATAACCATCCGCTATTCTAAAGTGTTACCGTCTTTTCTCCAATCACGAATGCAGACATGTTGTTATATAGGGCCGATGCAACGCGATGTATAAAAAGACACTACTAAGTCATGATGATCAGTAACTATGTCTGGATGCAACAATTGCCTCATTTGTAATGTGTTTTATTGTTTTGATGTCATTTGGTGATAAGGGGTGTACCATTTCAGGCAAATGCTTAAGGTATTCGGCCAATAACAATGCACTGGATAGCTGACCAATCAGAGCACACCTCGCTTTTTTAGAACGATGAGTTTTATACAAATCGACCCGTTTCAGGACGCGGGGCTTAGAAGAGAAACAAAAATGTACAGTATGTGGGAAATAATGTGTTTTCTGAAACCACATAAACATATTACATTACACAAATACATAAAATAATGTTTTTTTTTGGAAAATCATATGACCCCTTTGAACTTGTATTGCCAATACAATAATTTCATTCTGAGGTCAATCTGCTCAGATGTCTTTTTGTTGAGTAAATTTGCAAGTCCAAGTTATAAAAATCTTGGTCATAGAGTCGCGTGTGATTGTCCATTTAACATGATTTTTGCTGCCTGTGTAGCCTTTAATGGTTTCCTACATTTCATGATGTGAAGGTGCAATGAAATGGTCCACTTCAAGGGACACTGCCTGCACATATAATGTCTCTCATTTTTGCTACACAGATGTATAGTGCTTCTATGATGCAGAAAATTGGACTAAATCATGGAATGCAGTCAAGAATGGAATTTAGGGTAACACTTTTTCTATAGTCCACTTTAGACAGTCTACTAACAATAAGTCACTTTGCAACTACATGTCAACTAACAGTCATTCGAGTATTAGTAGACTGTCTACTTATTATCATCTAACACTTTATTTTGATGGGTCCACAGTCATACAACATACTGAGAAACATACTGAATAGCATGTCAACTTATTCTACTAAACCTACCCTAACACTCTATTTTGAGAGTTAGTAGACATGTGTTAGCAAATTAATGAGATTTGGTTGACATGTAGTTGAGTGTGCCAATAGAAAATTGTACACTTACTCTAGTGCCTTTATACTGTATCGAGATTCAACACGTGGGTCATCTCCTGACCTCCTCTCATCTCTTAGGACTCCAGAAGCAACAGGAGCACTCAGCATCTGGAATACATCGCACACAGGAGTGATTTGGTTAGTAATTGGCTTCTACCCTCGTCACTTTTGACTTTTAGCTCCCATTCCAAAAGTTCCTCTACTTTAATTGACTCTTCAGGCAGTGGGGGCACAGGCGGCATGCAGCGGCGTGGGCGTCTGTCCTCATTTCTCTCGTGGTTATTTAAACCCTCTGTGTCAGCCGAGAGATTAGACGGGCGTACGGAGCCATCAATAACAGCGTTTCTGCACCCGTCTCCCGGGCCGGCGCTGATGATGGAGCGAGCGGAACCGTTGCCTGGTAACGGACGGATGGTCTTATTCACGGCAGAATCACCGCTCTGATGAACTGCGCCCGTTCTTTCTCCTACAGACTGGCACACGTCCAAGCGCCGACCCAATTGCTATCCATGCAAAGCAGAGTAGGGAAACTTATCTCGCTTGAGTTTGGTAACCCAATTTTTAATTTTCTTCTCTTTGCTTTGGAAGCCGTAAAACTCCAGCTTCCGAAGCCTGCATTGCTTCCTGTTTTAAAAAGATAACTACATCTGCTTTATTGTACCTGCAGGAAAAAAAGACTAGAGCTGCCCATTTGGATTCCATCATATATTACAGATCTCCACCTGAGAACTCATTGCACAATAATGCAGAGGTCATTAACTTCATTAATTAACTGCAGAGCTATAATTAATCATTCTAAAGATACCTCAAACAAGGTCTAGTCACAATGCTGATGAATGCTCAGTTCTCATCATTTTGGGGTTACTGTAAGAGTTTCAGATTAGTAAAATCATTAATGTCTTTGTTAAATTTATGTTTTTTTTTATATATTTATGGAAATCATTGAATTCCTTGAATAAATTGTAGGGCTTTTAATCTAAATCTTCAAATAACAATTATATATATATATAAACCACACATATGCACATAAGCACATAAATTAGTGTAAAAAATGTATATATATACATACAGTATATATATATTATATAATCTAAGTAATGTAATAATAATAGTTTATATTATTATTTATTAGTAAATAAATATTAATATTAGTGCTATTACAAAAGTTTATTATTATTATATATTGATTATATTACTATTATTGTTATTATTATTATCATCATTAATTCTTATTATTATTAAACACAATAATCTATAAACCATTTTTCCATTTGTGGAATGGAAAGCTTCCACATAATAATAATAATAATAATAATAATAATAATAATAATGGCAAGAATACTAAATAAACAAATACATACAATTATTTATTTATTTATTTTTTTTAAAGCTATTTGATTTTGTGAAGTGATTTTATGGTGTATTCAAAGCATATAGAGGTTAATAAATTTCACTGATTTCACGCATTTTGTCATCATTACAACAAAGCCACTCATGGATCTGTTTTGGCATCATGAGCATCACCACAGAAAGTAGTAATTGATGAGTGTGGATTGATGTGAATGTGGGATAAGCCAAAAACACTTTCCAACTTATATTAGCATGTCATCTTTACCCGTGTGTTTAGTGAATCAAATGGTAATGCTCACATTACATGAAAACACTTTTTTAATCTAAATATTACTACTATGTATCATTAAGTCAGCACACTGCCGGCACCGCTGATCAGACAGCAACATCCTGATAGCATGAAGCAAATTGCTGCGAGAGGAGTGCTTTAGAGAAGAGGCACACACACACACAGAGGACTAGATGGACACCAACACAAACAGCTTGAGAGGAGATCTCAGGAATTTGCTAATGTGCTAACTCAAGGGCAGGGTGATAGCATCACAGTATGCAGAGACACACACCATAGCATCTGTTCAGCAAGGCCTGCCAAAACACAACACCTGGACACAGACTGAACACACACACAAATGAACAGAGGAGCCAAGAGGGATGTAAATCTATCCAACGCAACTGGACTCTCTGCTACTGTTCTTCAAAACAACACAATCACTGGAAGCTTTCACATTACAAAGAAAAATTATGAAAAAGTTAGTTATTTACTAATTGCATAGGCACAAATATTTCTAGCAAACAGTTTAGGTTGACCGATAGTAAAACTACTATTTCTAATAAAGATTATTATTAATAACAATTATAACAATATATATATATTTTTTTTTTTGCAAGATCATATAGGGAAGTATAAAGTCACATCTTATCCATTTTTTATTTCTTTATCATGGAAAAACTAATGTATGAGCTTTTTATTATTATTTATTATTATTAATACAAAAATCATCATGATAATAAATTGTATTTTAATTATTATTATGAATATTAGTATTATATCACAAATAAAATTTTATAATAATAACTTAGTAATTATATATATATATATTAACATGGTTAATTCATTTTAGAGAAATTAATACTAATTATTATTATTATTATCATTATTACAGGAAATTATAACAAGAGAAAGCTTTGTAAAGAAAAACATTCTGACAATATTAACGTTTATTATAATAATTAATCCATAAGGAAAACTTACATTTGAGTCATTTATGAGTTTATACACTAACAATAATACATTATTAATATGCAAAAATACTTGGTAAAGTTGTTTTGTTTTTTTACCCACCAAATTCATAACTTTTATTTTGGCTCTGACTTAGCCTTTCTTGAGAATAATAGTCGAGAAGATTTGATTTTCTAACCATCTTGAGTAACCAGGACAAGTGGTGGCCTTGGAATGTTGGACCTGGATGTCTTGCCCATATTCAAATGTGGATTGATGGCTCGACCTGAATCCTCCACTTTTTCCAGCACATCTGTCCTCAATGCAGTAAACATACCTGACAGAGACAAATCACAGACATCGAAGACGACACTTAAACTCTCTCACAAAGCTTTAGGAAGATTTGGTTGATCTCAATGAACAACAGTTCAAAAGTTTAATACTCCATCGGTGAGTTGATCACTTTTTAAGCACGGACAGGTTATATGAAATACAAAAAGCAAGAAATTAACAAACAAAACACTTCATAATTAAATCCTTAAAGCATTTTACACTCTGGTTGCATTCATAAGTGTGCATATTTTTATTATAAAAATCTTCAAAATGAAATAACTTTAATCAAGTCCCCACAGGCTAATTGGTCAAGGTTAACAAATAGACAAATGGCTAATTAGACACTGCTTTAATGACTTGGGTATTTAATTCCCACGTTTCACAAACAAGCTGGGAAAAATAGAAACAGGTGCTTATGTTTCAGGGATTTTTATTTTTTTGTAAATAAATATCCTTACTTTCAACACAAGATAGCTTACTCAGTTTAGTGAGAGCAACAAAATCCCAGATTTAATATATAGACAATAATATAGGACCACCTACATTTAAACATCAATAATTATTCAGTATTTAGCAACTTTGAAACATGCCGGTGGACAAAACCAATCATAATTAGTTAAATCAGTCAAAGACCATATTCTTTAGCATCCTCTTGATTTCTGTCAGCTGCATGTACAGCTGAAACCAAGCAGCTGTTATAGAAACAGACAGAGTATAAAAGGACAAACGGGTGACCAGCAGGTCTGTCCAAACATCTGGTGTAACTGAGACACTCATCTGGACAAAACACACACACACTTGATTCCTCTAGAGGAGGTACGATTCATTTGGAAGCTCATATGATACAACCTGTCTGGGTCTAAGCTGTCTGTATTTAGCTAGTTAACACAGATTGCAAAGACAAACTCTTTTGAATAGATACAGATGGAAAACATGAGCAGTCAGTCAGATCTCCTGAAACTCCATGAGGACGCTCTTTGAAAAGGCATTTGACCTGGATGTGGAGGCTAAAGGCCAGGTTCACCCTCCGGGACATCTTCATGTATCTCCATTGCTAATGTTTCTTTTTCAAATCTATATATATTTGCTATTATTTCAATAGCGTATGCTGTTAAACTTTGGTTAACAATAAAGCTGTAGTCCGTAACTTTTGCCGCTTTGTCAGTTAATACACAGAACCGCGTGTGTCTTGCGGAAGAACATTGTAGCCGGATCTATGATGAACCATGAAGGTCCAGCTACTTTGCAGCGCTATCTAGCCGAACCAGTCTAAATAGCCCGAATATAAAAACTAGTTATAGTGATTCAGGACAAGCCAAAAACACAGATTGGAAAATAAATTCATGGTGTGCTCACTTATTACATAAATATGTACATTTTGTATACAAAAAAAGTTACGGACTGCAGACTGTGGAAAGGAAACCAGCGTTCTATTCTATTTTATTCTTCTATTAAAGAAATAGTTCACCCAAAAATGAAAATCTGCTGAAAAAGTACCCACACTCAGGTCATTGAGATGAGTTCATCTTCTTAATCTGAACAGACTGAGAGAAATGTAGCCTTGCACTGTTTACCAATGGATGCTCAGATCGTGACAGCTGATCACTTATCTATAATAGAGTCATATCCCATCAGTGCAGTGCTAACGCAAAGTAATCGTCAGTATATAAGTTTAACACCTTTGCACGTTTGCAAGAAATAAATCCATCAAGACATTGAAAACCAAGAAACTCTTCTTGCTTTCTCCAGTGAATCAGGAGAGAAATATACACAGATCAAGTACAGTTATAGAAGCCAAAAAGGATTTTAAGAAATACAAGGGTGTATATCGATGTGAGAGGACAACAGAAAATAGACTTTTTTTAGTGGAGGAAGTGTTATTATGGATTATGGGCTAATATTTTGGCCAGAAGTTCTGGTTTAGAAGTTACAATGTCTCACTCAACACGCTTTTGGTGAAGCCTTCACAAGACCTTCACTGATATACTGGAGTGGTGTGGATTATTTGTGTGTTATTGTGATGTTTTTCATTAATTCTGATGGCACCCATTCACTCCAGATGATTCATTAGTGAACAAGTGATATAGGCTAATGCTAAACTCCATATCTGATGAAGAAACAAACTCATACACATCTGGGATCCCCTGAGGATGAGTAAACTTTTATAAAATGTTTATTTTTGTGTGAATTATTCCTTAAGTAAACCGAGTTAATTCTGTCTCCATGACAGAAGTGAAATGAAAAGAGCTGCTACACATATTTAGTATTTGTTCCTGTGATACACATGAAAATCCCTGATTCTCCTACATCTGTCAGAATAATTGATCCTACAGGGATCCTCGCGGAGTTATTAACCCTGATGTAGTTCTCAAGTTGCAAGACGTTCCTCAAATCCGCTGGAAATCTCATAAATCTGAGCGATCCATTACCTTCTGTGCGAGAAGGTCTCTGCAATCAAACCCAAAATGAGACGAGGCCACTGGATCAAAGGATAAAAGTGTAATATAAATATATATCCAAACCTAGCTGAAGTTACCAGCTTCACATAATGAATCCGGAGGTCATCCTGAATGCTGACTTAAGCTTCCGGCCCCTTATTAAAAATGCATCTGCATTTCAAGTGCACATATTTGGCTCAGCATGATGTAGGAGGTTAATCTCACTATTTGTCAAGAGCAGATTACCACATTTCTCATATCCAGCGCATTTAAGGCTTGTCCTGACTCTATATGCGTGTTCTCCTGCAGAGGAGCGATGCGGGATGTAAATAAGCTCTTCTACATTTTATCCCACAGATTATTAACGGGAAATGTACAGTCATAAATAATATATGCAATTTGAAAACAGAACAGAAAGCATGAAACTCGCTGTGCTCTATGTACTCTTTAAGTTAATTCAGGTAATATTATGGACTACCCTTTTCTGTAAATTATAAATAAATTATATCCTGACGTAAACTTGGTTTTTGTGGATCTAGGTTTTTGCAAATAATACACAAAAGTGAGTTTTTAAAAATGCAATTTACAAAGAATGCAAATAAAATTAAGTTTGTAATTACTTTTTGGAATACATCAATTAAATGCTGTAGCAAAATATTTCATTCAAATATTTACAATTAAAAACAAAATAGATAAATATTTGGTTGCTAAATTATTTTTTCAAATGCTAAATATAAATATTTAAAATAAATATTAAGCAATAACTCTATTATATTTGTAAACTAAAATTAAGTTGCAAAAGTATTGTATGTATTTTAAAAAATAGCAGGCTGAGATGTAAAGTAATCTATTCATGTGATGTTTACAACTAAGAGAAAAATACATACAAAAATATATTTGTAAACTAAAATCCAGTTACAAAGTATTGTACGTATAAAAAAAAAGATTATTTAAAAAAATATTTCAAATGCTGCTGTAAAATGACCCACATGTAAACGTATACATTTAAGAGCAAAATAAATGTAAAAAATAAATAAAAACAACTAAAATATTAAATTATTTGCATAGCAAAAAAATTTAATAAAATTACTGGTCTTCAAAATAGAAAAACCTTTGCTCACAAAATGTTGAATCTACCATGCAAAGGTTCAACATTTATATTCAATAAATAAAAACTGATTTAAAAAAGTAAAGAAAATGTCACTAATGGTTCTATTGAGTTAGAACATACATTATGGCACATGTAGCTGCGCTGTGTAGTAAAAACAAATGTTACCGTTTTTAGAATAAAAACAAAAACATTATTCTGAGTTACATATGCAAAAAAAGGTACAAAGAAAATATGCTTTAAAAGCAGTTTACGGTTGCATCCTACAGTAGTGGAGAACACCAGCTTGACCTTTGACCCCCTTCCACAAAGTTAAGTTTATAAAAAGCAAATAAGTTTGAAACACTACTTTGTATCTCATCAAAGAGAGACAGACGGGTGTTTGAACTGCTGCCACATTCTCCTGGAGATACGGTAGTAATCCATTACATGGTCTGTTAGGCCATTACATCAAACAAGCGTGCTGTCGAACAGCTAAATGTGAGGCCACAAATTATCATGAGTTGTTAAAGCAGTAAAATGAGAATGAATATCCAATCCATCCTCATTGGAAGGAGCCGTTATATTTCGGCAAAAGTTATGAGGAATTGACAAACACCCCGTTCTGGACTCATCAATCACTCTATTGTGATGTCAGGCCCGCTTTGTCTCTCAAGGACAAAAGGGTACATGCGACAGTTCCGCTGATGAGCGGGAACATTTCTCTCCCGAAAATATCACCCGTCATGAAGATGGTAATGATTTTTTTGAGTTGTGCTTACAAGCAGAATCGATGGATTTAACTGAGGGGGAGGTTTATGGTTAACGTGAGAGACGTGCATCAGCTTGCAGTGTTATCATTCATTCAGCTGACACTTTTCCATTTGAAGTTACTTAAAGTACATGTAAGGAACAATCTCCTGAAGCAAGCTGGAGCCAAAGGGACAGTTCACCCCAAAATATAAATTCTCTCATCGTGAAGTTATTTATTTACTGAGGCTTAAAAGAAGATATTTTTCCTCCTCTGGAACTGCTGAGTAGATAGAGTAGATTTGCCCTTCTGTGCAACAACCACTTTTAGGACTAAAAAAATGTAAAGTACGATACCATTCAAAGGTTTGGGGTCAGTAAGATTTTTGGTTTCACTATATTTTGATGGTCCATTTAACGTGTTCTGTTGATTATAAGTAACATTGCACCTACATATCTACTAAATCTCATTAGAGTGCTAGCAGAGTATTAGTAGACTGGTAGGATTAGTTGATGTGTACTTGCAAAGTTACTCATAGTCAGTAGAGCGTCTTTTGGGAGACTATCATAATAAAGAGTTAATAGAGAGTGTAGATATTAATTAGAGAGTGTACTAATATTCTAATGAGAGTTAGCTGACATGTAAGTGCAAAGCTACTTATTGTCAACAGATTGTTCAAAAGGGACCATCAAAATAAAGTGTTACCAGATTTTTGGTCAAATAAAATAAAATCTTTAATTATTTAATCATTTAAATAATTAATTATTTGATTATTTTACTTCAGTTATATTTTTTAGTTTTATTGCATTGTTTTCAATTCAATGCCTCCTTGCATTGTCTTTAAAAAAAAAGAATAAGCTTCTGAACTAAGCAGCATGCTTTTGCAATGTAAAGACAACTGTGTTCATCTTCAAGCTGCTCCTCCATGTTAAAGGTCTGAAGTCCTTCACATTACAAGACACAAAAGTCCTGATTGAAGCAAATAAATTAGAAAAATGAGGACTTGATGAATGGTGCATTCAAGTCACGTCACAATAATTGTATTTACAAGTTAAGCACGAATAAACAAGACCATAAAGGCATAATGAGCACTGCATTTTCTTCAAGCACTAAATATGAAAAATTAAAGAATTATGTCAGAAGCAAATTAGCATCAATCATAAGTTTTAAAATGTGATTGTTGTACTCATTTGATGTACTTTTAATGAATTGTAGCAATGAAGCTTGCCAGAATACACTACTCATTTAGTCAGTTTATGAAGAGACAGACAACATTCCTCCTCATTCACTGTGGCTGATGAGAAAATACACAAATAAAGATTCAATTACACACCTAATGTGCATTCTTTGCTCTTGATTTTGTTAAAGTGCTGCTAAAAAGCTTTCTGGCTTTGTTAGGGTAACAGTTTGAGAGAGAAAGAAAGATGAAAATCCCACAGTCCATCCAAGATTTAGATGAGTTTGATTCTTCATCAGAAGAGATTTGGTCAAATTTAGCATTGCATCAGTTGCTCTCCAATGAGTTCACTGCAGTGAATGGGTGCCGTCAGAATGAGAGTCCAAACAGCCAATAAAGACATTACAGTAATCCACAAGTAACCCATATCACTCCAGTACATCAGTTAACATCTTGTGAAGCAAAAAGACGAGTATTTGTACAAACAAATCAATCATTAAGGTGTTTTAACTTTAAACCATTGGATTAAGGACTCATATTTTACCGAGAAGCATAGTAACACTCCCTCCTGCTGCCCACACACATCAAAATGCACCAAAATGTTTGTTTTGAATCATTTTGGCTTGTAAACGGTGCTGGATCTCTGTAGATTCTAAATAAATAAATTAAATAAATATTATAAAGGTATTTTAGCCACAGTTCAAAGTTAAAAAAGGTATAAGCTGTGTGTTGGTCAGAAATAAATCTATAATTTTAGCTTTTTACTATGTTTATTTATGGATTGGAGTGGTGTGGATTGGGTGTGGATTATCGTGATGTGTTTATCAGCTGTTTGGACTCTCATTCTGACGGCACCCATTCACTGCAGTGTATGGTGAGCAATTGATGTAATCCTAAATTTTCTCCAAATCTGTACTGATGAAGAAACAAACTCATCTACATCTTTGACGGTCTGAGATGAATACATTTTACACACATTGTAATTGTTTTTTAAATAAACTATTCCTAATACAGTTTCATACAGAATTTTGCAAAGAGGACCTGAATGCAGTGGAAGGCAATGCCTAGAATTAAGATGAAGAATAACTTTCCAAAGAGTTAAACATCAGCTGTACTGATATTCTGCTCGTTAAAAGGTTGAAAGACAAAGCATTTGTCAGCTCAGTTAAGTTAAGTACGTTACAATGGTTTTGCCATCATGCATAAAAGTTTCTGCAGCCTGTTTTTTTCTTTTTATCTTGTTATCACAGCTCCTAACAAGAAACACCATCAAACTCTCATTTCAAAAAGTTCTCATTGTGCTTGTCAAACTCGGACGCAGATCACATGAGAGCAACACGAGGAATGCTAAAGATGTCCGTGTTATGGCTTCTGGTGCGGAGAAAATGAGCCACGGCACTCAACTTCCATTATTCATCTGCCCACTGGCCATATACTTATTCAAGGTCCTGAACAACTGTCCCGTGCACACTAGTCATCCATTTCAATCAGTGTGCTAATGCAGGCGCCGAGGTGTGCAGAAAGCCAGTGGTCGGCGTCTCAACTCTCCAGACTGAATATAGTACTCTAAACCTTGCGATTCACAATGGTCATGTGTGATTGAAGAAGGAGTTTATCTTAAAATAAAAATGCATTCATTAGCTCAAACTAATGCCCCTCGGTCTGAGATTGCAAGACTCTCTGGAACTCAAAAGAAGATTTTAAAACTAGTTGGTCTTTTAACATGCAATAACAATAATGTAAGGAAAAAGAAGCTTTAAACCAAATCAGTCCAATTTATGAATGATTCACAGATTAGTTTGGGAACTGGATCAATAGAATTATTAAAATCTGACTCAAAAGAATGATTTGGTCATAAATTATATAAATAAACTATCATTCAAAAGCTTGTGTCACAGAGCCACCAGCCCCGCCCCCTTTGGATTCCAAATGCACCAGCCCCATTCATCCGCTCTCAGTCGCCAGACTTCTGATTACACACACCTGTTCCCTATCACCACTACTGCATATAACCACGCACCTCACATCCTGCTGTGTCTGGTCTCAATTTTATCATCTTCTCCATGTCTGTCACTTACCTTCTCCTTGACTCAAGGACCTGCTTCCTGGGATTTCTCCACTGCAACTTTATCCACCTCTGAAACCTGGAATTCAGATAAGACTGTGTTTATGGTTTGAAGATTTCCTGTTTGACGTTATTTAAACATGGAAAATAGTTGGTTTATTTAGTAATGGTTATAAGTCAAAATGTTACAAAAGATTCCTACTTCAAATAAATGTTATTTTTAAAACTTACTGTTGATGGACAAACATGAAACTGTGACAAATATGACACTGAAAATTCAGGTTTGCATCACAGGAATAAATGTTAAAAATGTGTTTTAAAAAAATGATGTTTAATTGTTGTAATATTTTACTGGTTTTACTGTATTTTTGATCAAATAAACACATCCGAAGCATGAAATACTTTGAATGGTACGGTGTGGACTCCTTTCACAGGCCTCTATGGTACTTTTTTGCTTTATATAAAAATAAAATACAGAATAAAAGTCACATCAGTTAGAATGATATGAAAGTAAAAAATGACAATTCTCATTTTTGTTTGAACTACTCCCTTAAAAGTTCAGACATGGGTTTGAGCATTGCTTGTGTGTGTGTGTGTTTTGTTTTTTTTTCCATAGACTTGTAGGTCTGAAATTTGAGTAAACTTTTTTTTTTTTTTTTTGCAAGCATAACCATGGAATCTGATTTTACAGTAGAGTCAGTGAATACTTGAAGAGCAGTGAGGAAAATGTTTTTGTTTTTTAAACTTACTCCAGCGTGCAGCCACAATCCTGACGTGTGCTTGGCCGCGAGCGTCGCTGTCGTAGCCTCGCCTGTGTGAGGGAAAAAGCCAGTGAGTTTGAATATTGATGAGAAGAGGAACAGTCAAAAGAGGCTTCTCTCTTATGCAGATTCTCTGCGCCGTCTGGGATGCTCCAGTAAACAATTTAATTTGAACATCAGGATAATCCAGACAGGAGGAATGTTTCAAATAGCTTGTTAGTTACGCTCCGTTCACACTGCAGTGCGTCCTCCCTTTCAGATGCACACGCATGTTTTGCATGCTTCTTCGTCTCCACTTTATCACCCTCTAATTGTCCCCTCTGTGTTCTGAAGATTTCAGTTGCAGGACAGACTGAACCCTGGTGCAATCTTTCAGAATACTATAGCGTGCAGGATATACGTGGTTCATTAATCTATGAAAAACCATAATGCTGTTAAAAGTATACTTACTGTAGGAAGAAAATGTGAGTGCTGCTTACCAGTGCAAAATTGCATCATGATGCAGGTCTTTATAGCTACTTGCAATACAGCAATAAGAATAGTAAAAATTAGTTAAAAGAAAAAAAAGATAAAAAAAACAATAAAATATTTAATAAAAATAACTTGAATGAAAAAACACATACAATATATAAAACAGTGTTTTTTGAAAAATGTTACAAAAATTACATTAAAAAAATTATAAAGAAAACAAAACATACATAATATATAGACTAAAGCAAAAAATAAAATGCTAAAAATACTAAAATCAAAGAATGAAATAAAACACAAAAATAACACAAACTAATACATAAAATCAATCAAAGAGAACAAAAACATAAACTTTTTGTTATGCACCAACAAAAAAGCACATTCTAACCAAGTTTAGTGGTCATTGTAATGCACAGCTGGCCAATCAGTAAAGTACGATTTTCCTTTAGATTATACTGAAGTCATTGACAAAAGACCCCAAACCACTGAGCCAAGGCACTTTCTGCCTCCTAAAACGGCTGTGTATTCTGAGATAACTTGCATTAAATCCAGCATTTGTGTGCATTCGTGGAGTTGAACCGGAGTTCATTATACGCTGCAGAATGTATTGTTTCCTTTAGAGGAAGGCAACATGCATTTCAGCATCACAGGGAGGAAGTGAACACACAAACACACAGCCAGCTTTAATAAAACAAGAGCAGCCACTAATGAAGTTTTTATCATTCCCAGATTCTTTTTCACCCCCCCGGCGAATTGACTTGAGATGGTCTTTGATGAGCGCGAGCGTTCGATGCAGACGCACAGACATACACGCAGGCAGACAGACAGACTTTCATTTACATAAATGCAAACCGTTCCGTGTCTTTCTGAGACACCCGGACAGAGATAAAAGCGAGCTGTTTTGATTTTCTCTTTGATGAGTCTTGGACAGAGACAAGCACATTATATTAAGATGCCAAATAATACTGGTGAAACAGATGAAGCCTCTTCAAACACCCCCTGCTGGTTATATCTTCTGGAAAATGAGGCCGAGCGAGACGAGAGGGCCATAGGGCACAGGAGGACTGCGTGACAAGACCCAAATGAGAGATGAGAGGCGGTTATGACTGCAGTGACATTCACCATCTCAAAAAAATTACAAATTATTGAAAAAAAAAATCACTTCCACACTGAACCCTAACAGCTGCTGGACATGAACGGTATAATTAATAATGTTCTGTTCCCGTTCTGAACTCCATTATCATGGCATTAAAGGCTGGAATAAACTACTTTCAAGTATTTTACAGATTGTACACTACCGACTTGTAAACAGTCACAGAAGAAAACTGGCCATCATACACTAATTACAAACTACCCCAGACCTTGTTTCATGGAAACAAATGAAAAAATCCCCTTCTCATAAAAATGGGTGTGGCCATTGTAAATTTAATGAGGCTTGCTTCGGGTCTCATTCGCTTCCAGCTATTCCACTCATTTCACTGCTTATTGCAAATTGGTGTGTCTTACCAAATTATTTTCATGTATTGTCTTAATTATGAACACACTGGTTTGTAGTGCAAACTGTTTTCTGCACATTGTAATATTTCTCGTTACTAGATGGAATCATTACACAATACTTTTTGTGCTCATATTGTACTAGATGTATAGTACTGTTTACTAGCGTAACAAAACTCTCATCTTAATAAAGAAAGATTGAAAGGTTAATTTTATTTCCTTACACATCTAAAATATTTCATTCTTAAATATTTTGGGAAAACTTTGTCTATGGATTTTGTTTTATATGTATTTAAGCATATTTAAGTGTTATAATTTCATTTCATTTTAATCTTTTAATTAAACTTTTTTTTTTAGCAAGGCTGCATTAATCGAAATTGACAGTAAAGACATTTGTAATATTACAAAAGACAAATTTAAATAAATTTGAAACATGTTCTTTTGAACTTATTCATCATAGAAAATAATTATCCACAAAAATTGCATCATGGTTTCCACAAAAATATGAAGCAGCATAACGGTTTTCAACATTGATGATAATGACAATAACCAGGATAATAATAATTAGAAGAAGAAGAAATCTTTTCTGAAGCATCACTTATTAACGATTCTGAAAATTCAGTTCACATTAATAAATCACATTTTAAAGCATACAGAAAACAGGTCATTTAAAGGAACCGTATGTAAGAAATGCATTGTAATAATCATAAAATGTCTCTGTTATGTTCAACAGGTATTAAGAAAACATGTTAATTAAAAGTACTCATATCG
>JAUCNO010000318.1:2118153-2140895 GCA_032353835.1 Enteromius viviparus | reverse complement strand
ACTTCAGTTCATAGAATGAGTAAAGGCAGGTGAGCGAATACTTTTGGTAATATAGTGTATATATATATATATATAATGCAGTGGTGGAAAGAGTACTGTAAAAATACACTCAAGTAAAAGTACCATTACCTTGTATATGCAGTGTGAGTAAAAAACATTGTACATTCTGTAATTCACACAATCTTTTTGTTGAAGAATAAAGAATATCTGCTAACTCTTTCAATGCACAGAACAGCACGGAAAGTGCATTCAGTTTAAAAAACGATGAGTTACTCTCAGTTTAATCATCCCCATTTAAACCATAAAGATTTAAATGCATGTGTAAGGCCACTGAGACAGCATGCTGTTGTTACACATAAATATTAATGTTTAGAACAGTGCAAATACAAACACCATTAGAAATTCATAGTTCAGCATCACACACACAGTGATATGGGTTAAAATGAGAGCCGATTTCTCTCTAAAACAGTGTCTGTTTTAGCGTTTTGCAATAAAGAAATAATATAAAGACTTTTAAATTATCTGATATTAAGGGAATTTTAACATAAATGCTCATGCATACCGTAATATACACATTTACTTGAATTACTCTGCTGATAATACAATTTGTGAGGGAAAATGCATTAAATAGTATTTTTGAGGAAACTTCAAAAGAAGGCAAACGCACGTGTCTTTGAGTAATTTTTTTGTTTGATTTTTTTTCTTCATTTGGGCTATTACCAAGTAAATAAAATCAGTATGAAGAAAATGTATCTTTGCAATGCATTTAGATGCATTTTAATGCAGCTCCGAGAGACACCTGCAGTTGCAAATGCATTAATAATGTTTTGATATCTGAAACGTTGGTGGATGTTTGAAATCATTGTTTTAAATTAGATACATTAAATGTAAAATTTAAACCTCCAGTAAAGACAGCAAAACACTGTTCATAAGTGAGTCGTTGCAATTGAGTCGAATCATTTAAACGAATCACCGTCGTAAAACTGCTGTGACTGTGTTTGGAATGATTTTCGTTGACAATATAGAGTACGTACGTACTATTTATATCATATTATCAGAATATTACTTGAGCAAGAGTGCCTAATCAAATGTTCAATAGACTTAAACTATTGTTACTTACACTTCAAGGGCAAAATAGACCTAGCGATAGAAAACCTCTAAAGCAGAATCAGCCGTTGCGCGTCTCCGAATCCAGCAGTGAACGAAGAATCAATGGCGTGTTTGAAGGAATCGTTTGAATGATTCAATGACTCGCTCATGAACTATTCACGTGTATTGTTTCTCGATGAATAAACGAATCAGTTTAAATAATTATTAAATTATTCACTCATAAAGGTGGTCACTTGTCGCCACCGACTGGCATATCGGTGTAATTTGCAGAGAGTAGATGGAAATGTATTTATTTCATGGGACTAATTATGATATAGCATATAATATAGGCCTATAAATTTACGTTCTGTGTTTTAATCTTACTGAAAGATACGCACATTCTTATTATTAATTCATTAATTTGAGTTCATTTAAACGGTCCTGTGTGACATTCCTTTTCAAAAGTAGGCAACATGGTCTATTTCACAAAGCATGCACGTACAATAAAATATATGCAGCTTCAAGTAACTCAAGCTATATTGACATGTACTGCATTTTCCAAAAGTCACTGAAGTGCAACCTTAGACACACTGATGCCCTGAATGACCTCCGCGCGCAGATCAGTGAAGCCGACGCTGCCGCGCGCATGCGCAGGGCTCACACTCACCTGTCGCACTTTAGCACACTGTTCATCCAGCATCAATGGGAAACCGCACTATATTCTTTGTAAATAACTCACTTAACTGTGTGTCAAATGACAAAGGGATCTGTCAGAACCAACGGACATGTCCGAGAGGTAGGAAAAATATCTCCTAATATAAAAGGAAATTTGCAGTTTTATTTCTGAGCACTGGCTAGGACCGAAATGAAAGAAGCGCGTACATATGACTTTTAATTTACATTTCTCTCTTTTAATCGTCTTTGGAAGACTGCTGATATACTTTCCTGCATAATTTATGGGGATCACCACTGGAACATCAAGATCGGCTTTAACATCTAATGGATTAAAAGTAAACTATTACAATATTGTAAAAGATATAAAGACATTAAATAAACGATTGCCGTTGTTATATGTCATTGTAAACACTTTGTAAAATAATGTGCATTAACAGGTAGCAGTTGAAGTGCTACATAACAATAGCCATTAATTGCGTTAAGACGTGAGTTGAAATTATAAAATGTTCTGATATATTGTGCCGGTGTGCTCGGGTGTCGTGGGTGACTTTAATCCGGATCAGGGTGCAGAGTTCACGGTAATCTACACCAGAACCTCAGCCCAGCGGATGTAAGGACGCGCGAGCTCCCGTTACACACAGCCTGCGTCTCAAAACCTGCTGAGCGCCCTACATAGGCAGCACACTGGGGCAGCCTATGCGCGTGCAGCATACGATTAACATCTTGAATTTTATAAACATTTTCATGTAATATGATAGACGCCAAAAATGCCTTCTTTTTCTACTTAGCAACAATGTTGCAAAATCTAGCTACTTTTCTCACTATACTAACAACATTTTGTTCCAAAAGCACTTAGCAATAAATTTAGCAATTGTTAAAATTTATTTGCAATTTTTAGCAACTTCTCATGAATTACTCAAAGGTTAAAAATTACACAAAATCAGGGCACCAATGTGTGCATAGCACATCGATAATAATAATGAATATGTTCATTTATGATACAGCTTGTACCTATGATTGTTGATCATATAGTGTAAAAAAATATTTAAAAGGTACTAGTAGTTTTTTATGTTATCCATGTAACCCTGTAACCCAAAATACAATTTAAAATGCAGGTAAAAAAGAAAACAATCCTTAATAGTAGATGGTGCCCTGTTTTTACAGACTTTTTTTTAGAGTGTAGCACACTAACTAACTGTTACTAATACACTGCTATAACTATATTTTCAGAATGTCTAATTGTATTAGTTAATTAAAAAATAATGGTTCAAAACTGTATAATGTTTTAAAAAATAATTGTTTATATATCTTAAGATTATATTTTTTTACAAACAATATATCTTTTTTGCTTAGATTTGATGTTGTGACATATTTTTGCATCATAAATATGCAATGATGTCATTGCGCAATGACATAACCTCATTTAGCAATTTTTCCTGAAACTCTTACCCTGAAAATGAGTTGCCAGCATTTTATCACTAGGGTTTTTAAACACAAACTAGGACCTGTCTTTATTCGAGCAAATGTCTCTAAATTAGTTGGTTACACTCCATTATAAATGAAGCTTCACTAATAGAAATATTAAAACTGTGATTAATGTTTGTTAATGGCTCTTGCTCTAGTTCCTCTGGAGTAAACACCAGCAGCGAAAGTTTTCCCAAGTCTCACTCGCACTACTCAGAGTTAAGCGACACACACACTCCGTTCTCTGTGGAACTGACTCCAGACTCTGGTATTGTTGCCACTCCAGTAAGTTGATTCAACGTCATTGATTTGACTTACAGCTCACTTGTCTATACGAACACTGA
This sequence comes from Enteromius viviparus, assembly GCA_032353835.1. Taxonomy (NCBI): domain Eukaryota; kingdom Metazoa; phylum Chordata; class Actinopteri; order Cypriniformes; family Cyprinidae; genus Enteromius; species Enteromius viviparus. Next base: position 2,137,323 of record JAUCNO010000318.1, on the reverse strand, counting down.
ATGCATTGTGTTTGTTTGTTCCATGCAGTTGCCGTCCAGTCGGTTCAGGTTTGCCTCGTGGCACTGGCTAGAGGAGCATGATGTGCGTGGAGACCAGCTCTCTTGCCCCAGGGTCAGAGAGGGTAAGAGGTCATTCGGGGTCACCCTTCTTTTATATATATATATATTTAGGTTTGTTACCACAATACAATCACAGAACACACATCAATTGTCAAGCAGGGCCTGCTGGAGACGAGCTGTCCATTAACAGTGAAGACATATTTCTCAGAGGTGGCAGGAGGAAGAGGAGGGAGGATGAAGGACAGAAATGGGAGGAGAGACTCCAGGAGAACTGGGAGAACTGTGTGGTGAGACACCTATCTGTTTTAAAGCTTTACTTTCATCAAAAAATCTTGATCTGATAAACGATTAGTCGCAATTAAGCACATTCAAAATAAAAGTTTCTGTTTACTATACTTTGTATATTTATTATGTATATATAAATACACACACACAGTATATATTTACATGTATATAAATATAATATTTTATATCAAAGATATTTAATATATAAACATTATATATTTTTCTTAAATATATACATGCATGTGTTTGTATTTATATATACATAATAAATATCCACAGTTTACACACTTTTATTTTGTATGCGATTAATTGCGATGCATTGTTTGGCAGCACTATCAAAAACAGTTAAATGCTAATAATATTTCACAATATTCCTGTTATTACTGTATCAATTTGATAGCATAAAAGCCTATACAGCCCGTACAGATCTCAATATCTGTCTAGCGTCCAGCTGGTTATCTTCGTATTGCGTTTACGGCTCTGTGTCTGTGACCCCAGGTGCTGAACTTGTCTTATCAGGACCTGGGAGATCCGTACCAGCTGGAGAACTTCATCCGCATCCTGAGGAGACTGATCCGGGTGGAGCGTCTGCAGCTGGTGGATAACGCACTGAGAGATCTCAGCTCTGTCAGACTGCCAAGGTATCAAACTAACCTCTACAGTACAACAACTGAAACATGCTCTCATTTGAGTGAACATCAACATCATTCTGACTGCTGCTGACACTGTCAGTGAGTTTAGATGGAGATCTGGTTCGTGGTCTGCGTACCATGTAACACAAATTCCCGCTTGATCTTTCCATGGATGCCGTCCTATTATATTGCACTGGTTGTTTTGTAACAGTATGTGTATTGGCTGTGTAAAAATACATGTAGTGCAACTTTAGCTGCGTGCTGTAATCTCATATGACGAGTTTATTTTACAGTAAGAAGGAAGCTGTTAATTATGTATCGGCATCAAACTCAGCAATAAAAACAGCCTTAATCACATTATTTCATATGAATATTACTGATAGAAGGCTGAATTTCCATTGCAAATTTTATAACAACTTGTAATTCTCTAAGGTTTTGTGGAAAAAATTATTATTATTATTATTATTATTATTATTAATAATTTTTACTATTATTATTTAATTTTAAAATTTTTATCAGTTTTACTTCTGGAATGTTGTGCTTTTTTTTTTTGCCCCTTACATGACTCGTTTAAAATGGGTTTTATGCAAAAAAAGAAGGCAGAACTATTATTCTCGCTGTAGTGTTGTTGTCAGCGCCATGTTCTGAACGTGTTGTGTGAACTACTTTCTTTGTGCACAAGAAATCAGTGTTAATTTGTATTTACATAACTAATCCAGAACAGTTATACCCAAATATTAGTGTGTTCAACGTGTAGAGACAGCACATTGTCCTTCTGCAAGGACAGTCTGGCGCTTCAGACTCACAACCTTTAAGTAAGTTTTCTTATTAAACATATTTGTTACTTACTATTTAAACACAACTTTTGAGAAATGTAGAGTTGATGCATAAAAAGACATTACTAAGCCATGAAAATCAGTAATTATGTCCCCACTGGATTCAACAAATCCCTCGTTTGTAACATGCTTTATTGGTTTAAAGTCATAGCACCGAGATCACGTTATAGTAAGGGGCGTAATATTTCTGTTAAACGCTTTATGTATTCGGCCAATCACAGTGCACTGGATAACTGGCCAATCGTTGTCTTTTATCAATATCATATATCCCCTTTAAATATGCTTGCTTTATTGTTTTGTCATCTTGTGCAATGACAAATTCAAATTCATTGAGTATGAGGTAGAACATTGTGACATATTAATATCACTAGCAAAACTTGATTGAGAGTGTGCATCTGTTATAGATGTAAAATCCTGAATCTTCACCGGAACAACTTGACGTCTATTCGTCAGCTGCCAAAGGTTCCTGAGATCCAGCACTTGTGCCTGTCTGAAAACAGTATTTCATCTCTGGGTGAGCTGTCTCTGCTGAGGAGCATGCCGCTCCGATCTCTGACCCTCAAAAGCAACCCCTGCCAGTTTCTGGAGGACTACCGCTCACGGTGAGAGGAATACAGAGCTAAATGATGTTTATTCAAGTTATTATCTTGTGTAAAAGAAGTATCATCAGCAAGCATGCTTTTAAAGAGTATTTATTTCAGAAAATAATATTTTTTAACTTAAGAGTGAAATGAATGTAATGCATTCAGACATTTGATTGCATGTTATTAACAATTAAAATAAACTGCATTATAATTTGCATTTACATCAAATGCAGTTAGCGGAACATAAGAGTGACTTAACTTAAGTACATCTTTCTATGCAATTTCATTGATTGTGTTTTCATGATGATTTTCATATAATTTGATGAACACGAAATGTTGGAAACCAAACAGCTGCCATTGACTTCCATAATATTTTGTTTCATACAATGGAATCAATGGCTACCAGTAAACAATTATCAGAATATACAATATCAGAATATATTCATTTTTATGTGAACTATGTTTTTATGTTTGTAAATAAACATAGTCATGAAAGTGTTCTCAATATGCACTTAAATAGCCTTTTATTTAATATTATATTATGTGCACAGTTAAAAAAAAAGAAAATACTTCAACAATATATTACAAATGCACATTCAAAGCGGTTGAGTGCACTTTTTTCACAAGGGTACATAAAAGAACACCACTGAGCTTTAATAACTTGCTGTCAAAAAGCAGACTGATTAAAACTAATCAGCTAATTACAGCATTTAATTAATCTAAAAAGCCATACAGCGTCTGTCTCCAAAATCACATTATGTCCCAAGTTAATAGCTATGGCAGAAGATAATATCATCATTTACTAAAAAAGAGCTGACCAAAATTGTAATAGATCGTTCCAAGGGTTCAGTGGGAGCCAAGAGAATTATTTCTGAGTCGTTCTAATCTAACCTTGAGATCCGTTTCCTCCGCAGTGTGTTCTCCTGTTTGCCAAAACTCCAAGTTCTGGATGGCATCCCAAAGCTACCGGAAGATTCCGTGCCTCCCTCTTCTCCCGCAGCATCCAGATTTTGTACCATTCTCTGATGGTGAAACATCTAAAACTGAAGCCAAGATCCAGCGTACTGTACTGTCAGAGTGAACCGAGAGCTCCATAAGTGCACTTGTATACAACGTTGTCTCTTCAGGCGCACACACGGACCTAAGTTAACTTCCGGTCTGTAATTGTTTATCATCTGGTTAGTGTCGCGCGGTACAAACGCAGCTAATAATGAGTAATGAAGTTGGTCTCAGGTTATCGTGCTGTAGGAAGGAAGACTGTCTTTAAAAAATGTCATTTTCATTTCATCTTGCTTATAAGGCAGTGTTTGTCAGCTCAGAGCTGCTTTGTTTACAGCCGTTACCGGGGAAACCTCATTCCTCACGCTTAAAGCACCTCCTGCTGGCAGAGAATGAGTTTGCATTTTTAATAAATCCGTCTGATTTACGCAGTGAACATATTTGGATTGCTATCTACTCTAGAAGGACTTAGCTGTTGTCATTGATTCTATTTGGATGGCTACCGGAAGTTAATTTAGTACCACAAAAGCACGCATGCGCAGTAACATTTGTTTATGTTGTTGTTGAAACTGTCTGTATACTCATTTGAGCTGTTGAAATGTATTTATATGACTTATTAAAGCCATTTTTGTACCTCTACTTCACATTTTTACATTTCATGTACTTCAGACAGCAGCAGCTAAGATATAAATGGGAAATGGCTATTTATCAAATATTTTAACATAATCTCCCAGAATGGATCACAGCGCATCTGTTCAGGTCACAGTACGTCTGCTGCATGTAATTCAGGCTATTTGGTTGCTCAATGACCAGTCAACCCTTTGTTCAGTTCACACTTTGTCCTGAGGACTGTTTTGACAGACGGGTCCGTTCTTGGGTGGTATCGCCTGATGCCCGGCTGACATAGTGTGAAGAAGGAGCACAGAGATTAAATCAGATACAGTCATGTGACACTGTTAGTAGCAGATAACTGATGATGTCACAGCACGTGTTGGCTAAGCGTTTTATGTTCTCATGAACTAAACCATATAGGAACAATATCATGTGGTTGGGTAGGAAAGACTTGACCGTGTCATGGTGGGACATTCTAAAATGCTTAGTGTGAAAAACGCTTAAATGCATTAAAACACTGTTTTTCAAAAGACAAAACTCTGTAAACACATTATTAATAAAACATACAGACACAAACAGATGAGCCCGGAATTATTTATCAATAATGTTTGAGTTTGTTATTTTTTAAAACACTGTTTTAATGCAATAAGCCATGTTAAGCATTTTCCTTAACTTTTCTATGGGAGGAAAACGCTTAATGCTTAACACATGCATTCATATTATGGTCTTTTTTGCATGCCTGTACACTATTTATTAATAATGCATTACATTTATTGAGTTTGCCATTTTAAAAAGCTAATTTAATGCATTAAGCGTAAAAACTTTCACGAACCAAAAGTTGCTGCCAACTTTATTTCAGTTTTTACAAACAATACTTTTTTTTTCATGGTTTACCTGTCGCAACCACTAGTTTAAATAAATTGCAGTCGTCTTAAGATTTGCTCATGAATCTTTAATTTAACTGCCATGTAGCTGACTGACCCCTGAAGCATACGTAGCCTACATTATTTGACATCTGCCTTTAAATCTGGAAGATGTATTTTGCCCATCTGCAATACATCTGTAGGACGTTTCCTATTAAATATTAAACACTAGCCCCCAGTTTCACAGACAAGGCTTAAGCTAGTCAGACTAAATGTTTGAGCGGTCTCAGATGAAAATATCTTGCTCTGACATATCTATCTGACATGTCATTGTTCTGTGTTAAGATGCACACCTGTAATATTTTCTTATAATATTATAATATTTTTGTAAAAGTTGCTTAAATATTTTCATTTAACTAAAGCCTAGTCCTGGCTTAAGCTAAGCCCCGTTTGTGAAACCTATGATTAGTAAAAAATAAATACAACTTGAAAGACTTTTCAAAAAGACCACCACATATTTTCACGGCTTTATACACATTCAGTAGGCGTTCCTGACCTGCCATTGTCCTGAGTGGTTCATTTCATCCTTTCAGCGGCGATCACTAATTCATATGCACTTCAGTGTTTTGTTTTAATTTTGGTGTCAAATTCAGCGCCGCTGAAACCCGAGCTGAGACAGGAGAACAGAGAAACTAGAGATCTGACAAAATTATACAGCTTATTAAATCTGTGAAGCAGCTTTGTTTGTTAGGGGCAGAACCCCGCTTCCCTACAGAGAGCATTTTCTACCAGCGTTTCTAAAAGTGTTTTTCTACAGCTGCCTGATAAACGAAATGAACACAGTGCAGATAGTAGCACTGAACACCAGAAAACCAAAACCGCTAAATATAATTGTATTTTTACAAATAATTAAATAATTTATAACATTATAACAAAATACATATCTATCTATAATTGAGTTATTTATCATGAAACCAAAAAGGTTAAATACAATTACATAAATTAATAAAATGAATAACTATATATATAAATATTCAATAACGGCAGAGGATACAGAGAGGCAGCAGTACACAAAATACAACATGCAACCATTTTTTTTACTTTTTATAATGAACAGGAGACAGAAAACAGTTTTCAGGATGATCTCAGTTTATCTTGTTGGACTATTTCATCTGAAGCTTCTGACTGAAGAACTGCTGTGTCACTTACTGCAGCTTTGCCTGAGCCTTCCAGGAACTGCCGGATGAAAGCAGTGTTATTGTGCTTTGGGTTCATTGCTACATTATGTCAGACGAAGAGATTTCGTCTCTGCTCAAGGTCACCAAACATCAAAACATCAGCGTGCCTGCCAGACTTTGTGCATGATTAAAAGAGGATGAGCATTAAATCCTTCACCAATTTTTATTCCGCTCACAAGGCCACGATCAACAAACAGCACAAAAATATTTCTCACAACAGTTATATTTCGACTTTCTTTTACAAAACTTGAGAAAAAAAATCTATACACATACAGATATTTATTTTAAATATAAAATATTAAAGCTGAACACTTAACAGAAAAGCTTGTTTATCGCATCAGCTAATAAATCTAAAAATCCTATGCGTCCCGGAAAATAAAAAAAAGTGACAAAAGATTATTTAATTTCATATAAATGTAAAAAAAAAAAAAAAAAGTAAATACAATACAAAATAAATAAAAAAATTGTAGTGATTTAGCATACATTCAGAACAAATCATTTTGAGTAAGATAATCCAGCAATTTTGTTTGAAAATTGTCTCCCTAGTTTTCCTAATTTCAATGTGCCATTAATTTGTCTTCTCTCTGATGTCATGTTAAAGTCTAACAGTGACAATATGACTTAGAGGACCAGGTCCAGTAGCGCTAGTACTCGTTTATCCTAAAATAGTAGTTGACAGATCAAAAACAAACCAAAAAAGTTAATAAAAATGTGTTTCCGTAACAGAGACATTCGACAAAGATAACAGGAACTGATTCATCCTGGCAAGACAGGCAACTTTTTTTTTTTGAGGCACTTGGTGAAAAGCAAATGGATATCAGTATTTAACTGAATGATTTTGGTTCGCATCTAGGCAGCATATAATTTAACTACGGTAAATAAACACATACAGTAACTTTTAAAAACTTGATCTTTCGACAGCTACAGTTATCTGCTTGAATTACATGTAAACATTCATGTAGTGACATCTGTTGGCCCAAACATCTTGCCATTAACAAGATGGATGAATTAACACCATAAGTTTAGGCGAAGTGAGGCCAGGTGAGGATTCAATGCTGATGGGTGACTGCTGCCTGTCCATCAAAATCAGTCTTAACTATTAAAAAATAATAGGCTGTTTCACTTCAAAGATGGAATATATCTTGCACGTGGAGCACAAGTAACCAGAAATGGCACTTGGCAAAACTCTCAGTGAAAGAGTGTTGTCATCCAGTCGAAGAAATCAAATGCAAGATATAAGAGCATTTAAATGGAACTTATTCACGAGAAATGACAGACAGACATACAGTAAAGGCAGACAGCAGGGCGTTTGGTCTGTAAGTGGTTGGGCGTTTTGGTGCATCTCGGTTTCAGACTCCGGAAGGGACCGGTTTAGTATTCATCAGGACCCAACAACGTTTAAGAATCCCGGGTGGAAAACCCAATCCAAACAGCTAGCAGCAATTAGCTGTACTTTTTCTCAGTCACCTCACATTTCTGCCCTGCGGTCAGGTGGTTTATCACCATTGTCTTCTTCCTCCTCCTCATCTTCGTAGTTCTCCTCATTGGGATGCTGGGCAGGCTGGATATCCTGCTTAACCGCTACATGCTGATCTCTAGCCTCATCCTGGACAGACACAAACACAAAGTATTCAAACACGGTGACTTGCTACTAAATACTTCAATTTTCTGTTAAAAAAACATATTTTATGTTCGAAAAAATGACATATTTTAAAAGTTGGGTGACCCTTCTATTTAAAAGTGCACAGATGTGAATAAACATTCCCAGAATCTGAGCGATGAGGTGAAAATGGAGGATGGACTCATGGCCGTAACTGGACACCGTTGAGGACGCTGCAATCGATCTGACTCACCCAACTGTGGCGCTGCCACTAGTCTACAGTTACAGCCGCAGCTGGTACAAAGGAATAAGTGAAAACGTGCACACGTAAGCACTATATAACTCTCTGTCGTACATTACAACAACCAGAAAGTTTTTGAACAGTCTTGGCAGTTAACTGCTTAACTTTTTTCACAACTAAATTATTGATTAATTTTTAATTGTTAATTTTTTTAACTCTTAATAAGTTGCTAATTTATGTCATTAGAGGAATAGTTTACCCAAAAATGACAATTCGGTCATCATTTACTCACCCTCAAGTAGTTCCAAACCTAAATGATTTTTTTTATTCTGCCGAAGACAACTGAAGATATTTTGGAAAAAAATCTGTAACCAGGCTGTTTTGGCTCATTATTGACTTCCATAGTATTTTGTCCCCTACTTTCTTATTAATAGATTTGTATACACTGTCATTTATTCCTGTGATGCAAAGCTGAATTTTCAATGTCTTCAATGTCACATGATCCTTCAGAAATCATGCTAGTATGCCGATCTGCTGCTTAAGAAACATTTCTTATCATTATCAGTGTTAAAAATATTGTGATGCTAAATATTTGTGTGAAAACATTTGTGTGAGGATTTTAAAAGTTCACAATTTGAAACTGGTAATACTGTGAATATCTTAATAGTCACTTTTGATCAATTTAATGCATCAATTTAAAATCTTACTGACCACAAACTTTTGAATGTTGTCATATATAGAGTGAATAAACATTCACATTCAAAAGAAATAAATATTACATACAAAAAGCTCATCAAACACACATCAAACTTTCAGACCTTTACTGTCTAAGTGGCAAAGTGGGACGTCTGGTACACACTATAAATAAAATATTTATCCAGTTAAAAATATATGCAAGGTAATCATGCATAATGTATTTAATGTGTGATGTAACTAACATAACTAGAGCATTACAAGGTTAAGGTGTGCATTTATGATGAAGTTGCCTTGCATTGTAAATCTGATCACCTGTATCCATCCAAACCTCAAAATATCAATCCTTCGTACCTGTTCTCCATTCTCCTCATTATAGGGGTCTCCCTCTTCCTCCCGCACCACCTCACGCTTCTGATTATCTACCAGCTCATCCTGAGCCTGGAGAGAGAAAGTTATTACAGTCAGAGAGCAAATAACAATTTTTATTTGTTTTAGGACTGCATGTGCATTTGTTATCCAACCTCATCATCTCCATCCTCCTGGTACTGCTCGTCCAGAGCATCTTCCTGTTGGTCTGGGTTTCCAGCCATCTGCACAAAATGCACAAAACTCAATGTAGACCCAACAGTGAAATTCTCAAACTAAATCAAGTGTGATACAAAAAAAAACATTAAACTTTACACACAGGTAAATCTCAATATTAAACCCGGTCACTCACCACCAGCTGTTCATCGGCGGGTGGCTGGTGCTGACTGTCTACAGCCAGGTGCATGTCAGGATGGCCAACCGGTGCTGCCTCTTCCTCTTCTTCCTCATGGGGCTGCTGTTGCTCCGCCTCCTCAAACTCATCCTCCCCCTGATTGTTGGGGTCGTCCTCCGGATCCACCTCTGCAGGATGCTGTAAAATTAATACATTTATAATCAGTATAGACATTCATATTGACCGAGTTTAAATATATATAAAAAACGCAATATAAAAAAAGATCCAAACCTAATTAACATCGTTGCATGTAAATGTGTTTACAATAACTTAAGGTAACACACCTCATCTTCATGGCGAGCATGCTCTGCTTCATCTTGCCTCGGCTCCTCATGGTGCACATTCTCCTCTACAAATAAATATAAAATAAATATAAAAACATAAAAAAAATAAAAATACAAAGAAAGTCACTTTTATGAGTAAAAGTAGCACATGAACTGTCACCTTTCTCCTCTGCCATCTGTGGCTCTTCTTCTCCCTGGACTATATCAGCATCCATGTTTTCATACTGTGCCTTTTTTCTGTTTTATACAAAAATAAATAAAAGAACTTATAAATAAAAATAAAAATTTGTTTCTCGATTTGTGAAATGAACTGTAAAAAATGCTAGTGAACACACACTGACATTATTCATTAATGCAGAAAGATGCTTTTTTTGCTCATTTTGTTAAAAATAAATCATAGATCAGTGTTGACAGGAAGTGACGTGGTAGAGAGCTAGGGGACGGGATCGGGAAAGGTCTGGTAGCCGGGACTCGACTCGCAACGCCTAAACCGCAACAGCACTGAACGTCGGCATTGACACCTTACTTGCATTTAATAAACTTTTATATATGTGCCATCTCTTTAGCAAATTTTATTAAATTTGAAAACTAAAATGGGACATCTCTTCTTTGACCCACTTAATGTACTAAATTTTTCACTCTTTGTGATATTGCAGCCATTTGCTAAAATAATTCAAGTTCATTTTTTTCCTCATTAATGTACACACAGCACCTCATATTGACAGAAAAAACGCAGAATTGTTTACATTTTTGCAGATTTATTCAAAATGAAAAACTGGAATATCACATGGTCCTAAGTATTCAGACCCTTTGCTGTGACAGTCATATATTTAACTCTGGTGTTGTCCATTTCTTCTGATCACCCTTGAAATGGTTCTACCTCTTCATTGAGGCCAGCTATATTGGATTATACTGATTGGACTTGATTAGAAAAGCCACACACCTGTCTATATAAGACCTTACAGCTCAAAAGTCAGAGCAAATGAGAATCATGAGGTTAAAGGAACTGTCTGCAGAGTTCAGCAGAGACCGAATTGTGGCAAGGCACAGATCTGGCCAAGGTTAAAAAATTTTTTGCTGCTCTTAAGTTTCCTAAAAGCACAGTGTCCTCCATAATCCTTAAATGGACCAGAACCCTTCCTAGAGCTGGCCATCCGGACAAACTGAGTTATCAGGGGAGAAGGGCCTGAGCTCCAGAGATGCAGTCGGGAGATGGAAAAAAAAGTAATAGAATGTCAACCATCACTGCAGTCCTCCACCAGTCGGGGCTTTATGGCAGAGTGGCCCGACAGAAGTGTCTCCTCAGAGCAATACACATGAAAGCTTTTAGAGTTTGCTAAAAAACATCTGAAGGACTCCAAGATGGTGATGGTCTGATGAGACCAAGATAGGCGTTTTGGCCTTAATTCTAAGCGGTAAGTGTGGAGAAAACTAGGCACTGCTCATCTTCTGTCCAATACAGTCCCAACAGTGAAGCATGGTGGTGGCAGCATCATGCTGTGGGGGTGTTTTTCAGCTGCAGGGACAGGATGACTGGCTGCAATCGAGGGAAAGATGAATACGGCCAACTACAGGGATATCCTGAGCGAAAACCTTCTCCAAAATGTCAACAATTCAGTGTTTTTCTGTCAATATGGGGTTCTGTGTGTACATTAATGAGGCAAATAAAATGAACTTGATTAACCTAACGATTTTAGCAAATGGCCACAATAACAAATACTATGAATACTATCCATACCCACTGTATATTATCTGACCAATAAATCTTTTTATAAAACAATTTAATGCTTCACTTAAATATTCCAAATAATTCTAACTGCGTAACTTGAGGGTGTCTGACCGGAGCATTTCTTGCTGGAGTTGTTGCTCTTTGAGATCAGCTTCTCTGTTCTGCTGCTCCTCTCTCTCTCTCTGAAGACGCAGCCTCTCGTCTCTCTCCTTCTGCTGCTCTAGCTGCTGTTTCTTCAGTGCCTCCTGACGCAGGTGCAGCTGTCTGCGCTCCTCCGCCAGCTGTGCAGCCAGACGCTGCTGCTCCTTCTGCTGTTCGTACGCAGACTTCACCCGCTCCACCTGCACGTGAGCCTCATCTGGCGCCACCTGGGGGAAGAACAGAAGACCAAGGGCTTTACAAAGAACAACATAATGCAGACAGAGTTAGAGGACAATGTAGGAATGGAGGATTGGCTGCGGTAATGGCTAAATATTCAAAATAGGCACAAAACATATAGCACAAAAATATCTTACAAAACAGCATTATTTGCTTGCCTATTTTTTGGAACAGCATATTATAATTGGCTAAAAATGTTGTCTGGGTAGGCACCTCACTAGGCTACACTACTGTTCAAAAGTTCAACTTGACTGAAGGCTGTCTGTTGGACAAAAGTAAATTATGCATTAAATTAAATATTGCATTATAGTAAAATCCACTTATATTCTCTACATTGCAATATAAAAATAAAAACAAAAATTGTTAAAGCAAAAAGATCAGTTAAAAATATATATATTAGAAATAAATTAGAAATGCTTCAATAGCATGTTATTCCCTATTATAATATAATACTATATGAGAAACATCAAAAGTTTAAAAAATAAGAAATTTTAACTGAACAATTTGTCAAAATTCAAGCTTAATTTAAATATTTAAAAAATAATTTTTTGAAATGTAGCCACACCAAAGGTCATTGTGAGTTCTGATTTGGGCTTCTCTGCTCTCATGTTTGCTCTGACCTCATGAGCGTGATGTTGCTCCCTCTCCACCGCGTTTTCATCTGGTTGGTTGGCCTGTGGCTCCTCCTCCTCCACTTCATTATGCGCCACATCAAACTCCTCCTCCAGTTTCTGTGGCTGCCCGGCCTGCTCCATCTCCTCCTCTGCCAGCTCTCTTCTCCTCTCCTCTGCTCCTCCCATTTCTCCATCCTCCTCCCTGTGGTACGGCTGAGGCTTCTCAACCTCATTACCTTTCCCCGCCTGACGGGATCCACATGAGACAAACCGTTCAAACTAGTGACAGGAGAGGGAAAAACCTCAGTTTTGAACGCATGATGGGTAGACAGCTTTAATACCTCTGGCTGGGCATTCTGGGGTTGATGGAGATCCTCTGCATTCCTGTTCTGGACAGGCTGAGCGTCTATATGTGGCTGAGGCTGCTCTGGAGCATGTCTCAGACTGGGCATCTTATTGAGTGTTTCCTTCAGCTGTTTGAATTCATCCACCTGAACCTGGAAGCCATCGAGACAACCACATTTAGTACATTAGAACGAAGGCCTCATATACACCGGCGAAATGTTTGGAGGTTAGTTGAAAGGCAACAAACGAAATCAAGAACCTGACACAAGGCAGAAGAGAAAGAGAAATTAAAGCTCATTATCAGTGAAAGGCACCAAGAACAGAAAAAAAACCCACAAAGTGATCTATAGAAATATCTGTATTCAACACCAGAAAATGAAATGTTTTTAATATTTAAATGATTTAAAAAATATTTAATCCTTTAATATTTATCCTTTTTTTTTAAGAAATAGTGTGTTTAAAAGTTTATTACTCGGAATTTAATTTAGAAAAAAATTCAAAAGCTAATTGATTTTAATTTATTTCTTGTATTTATTTATTCAGCATTTCTTATAACATTTATATAATTGCGAGAATAGCAGAAAACTACCTCTTTTTAATTGATTTCACATATACATATATAAATATTAGTGCTGTCAAACGATTAATCGTATCTAAAATATTTTTTTTTACATTTTACATCAGTGGTTTTCAACCTGTGGGCTTAAAATATAAAAATATGAATGTACAAATATATAAACATGTAAATATTTTCAAAATATATAATTTATATTCATTTATATGAACACATAATAAATATACAGAGTGAACATACATATATAATGTAAACAAACTTTTATGTCAAGTTTGATTAATAATGATTTATCATTTGACAGCACTAATATATATATATACAGTATATGACCCTATACCTATATATATATATATATATATATACACACCTACCTACCTACCTACATATATATATATATATATATATATATATATATATATATTTGACCCCTACACCTATACCTACCCCTTACAGGAAACTGTGTACAGATTTTGAATTTCATCAAACACTGTTTAGTATGTTTTCTAAGCTTTTTGTTTTACGGGGACACAGGAAGTGTCCTCATAAACCATGTTTACGTTGTAGTATCCATGTCATTATACACATTTGTGTCCTCGTAAACCACAAATCCCAACACACATAAGTCTGACAAGATTCAGGCTTGATTCTGATGTCACTGACACAAAACTTTTCAAGTTCTTGTGCATAATATAAACATTCATGACATGCAACGTTTGAATAGATGCAAATACAAGTTAGAGGGAAGAGCTACACAGGAAGTAAATAGCTAAAATTTTATTATGTTATTTGCACAATGCTAATGAATGCATTTTTTTTAAAGCACACCAATGTTTTATCACCCTCAATTTGAACCCAAATGCCCACAATCCTAATCTAACCTTTCTTTCACTTAGCTGTCCTACACCTGTGTTTTTCCTTTCTGGTTACATGCCAAGGGTTGGCAGCATATGGAAAGAAAATAACACGCTGGATGTGTGAGTTTGAAAGGAGTACAAGTGCAAACACACACGCGTTAAAACCTCCCAGCATCCTTCCTGAGAAAGCAGATAGTGACAGTCCTAATTAACAAGCATCTGTGCATCTGCTTTCACAAAGCCGCAGAGACAGAGCAAGTAAACAGGAAGTACAGCATGTTTGCTTATCAGAGCCATGCACATTTGAGCATACTAAACCAGGGCAAGAAGTTCTGTGGAAACGGGTGAAAAAAAGAGAGTGTGCGAGAGATCACAAAGGCCTTGTGGAATGCGACCGGACTTGAAATGCAGGCTTAGGCCTGTTTGACACAGCTCATGCAAGCAGCGCTGCAGTCTGACCGCATCAGCAGGATCAGCTGCTGCTTTCACACTGACAACATTTTTGCTGCATAATTGATATGCGGTGTTATGCAGAAAATAAAATTATATTAGCTCTGATTCAGAACCTAGTGAGTTGCTTTGCTGCCTTCCTAATTGCCAAAGAACCTCATAGGCAAATGATTTGTGACGAAGCCGTACAAATAAAATCTCTCATGCAAATACCACAATAAATGCAACCTAATTGTTGCAGGCTACAGTAAATGTCAATAGAGTTTGGTGTTGTTGTTAAGTATGAAAATACACAAATATTGTGTAAAGGAATAAAATCTATTTTAGTTTATTTCAAAATTATTTTAATTATATTAAACTGCTTGGATATTTATTTGGAGAAAGGTTTATTTGCATAATCACGATTCCAGTCAAAAGGACAAAAAGCTGAACAATATGCACTGGAGATAACGAGTATAGCATGTGATATAATATGCATCTCATATTTATTCTATAAAAGTAGGCTAATTATTCAAGTGCATAACATTTAAAATGATTGTGCTGACAAGGTTTACGACTCATGTTCACTATATTTTGTGGCAAAAACAGGTTTAGTCCTGAAATGCTGCTTTCAGCTATGAATGTGATAAGAATAACTGCATTGCTTACATAGACTACTGGAACCTGTTAATATGGGTGTTGGAGAGATAAATCTACACTATTTGTGAGCTGCTTACAGGAGCTGTGTAAAACTTGTATTTCCCACAGGATGCGTTCTGCAGTGTTCCATCGGTCAGTAGGATACATGCACAGCAAATTAAAGAACTGATTAAAGCACATTTACACACACACACACACACACCCACCCTGACCTGGGCCGCAGCTAGCGCACTCTTGTGGTCCTCCAGGGTCAACACAAGCTGGTCATGGGCAGATTTTAAGTTCTTGTGCTGTTGCTACAAGAAGGACCATCAAAGGCAATGCTTAGATACAAGCATTCAGGACAATGGCACTAAATATTTGTATGGATAGTATGTATAAATACAACCGAATTATTATGGACCATAAATAAATATAAATATAAAATAAATTTAAATAGGGTGAATTTCATGAAAATTGTCAAAAACATGTGCAGGTAATTTCCCCCACAAACCAGAAGAAAAACATGTAAATGTATACATATAGTACAAATAGAAAAAAAAAATCTTTGAAAAACAGTAATTTAACAGTATTTTAAAATAATCAAATATTATTTCAATTGGTACGTAATTTTAATTATAAGCACAGTAACAATTACATAATTGCAAATTTAAAATGTTTTAAACCAGTAAATATAATAACTAGTTTATTTTATATTATTAAAATATTTTGTAATTACACATTTTAGTTAAATATACATTACTAAGTAAATAAACCAAAATATGATTTTTTATATTGACATGCTTTAAACATGGAACAAATAAAAAACAAATCCTAGTGGTCCATAAAAAAAAAACATTCTGCTTCTTCATACTACTACTCATACTTCATTTAAACATTTTTGTTTGTTTGATTGGTTGTTTATATGTGACCCTGCACCACAAAACATGCATAAATGCATACATCATATGAGTGCTCAATAAATAAGCTTTCTATTGATATATGGTTTGTTAGGATAGGACAACATTTGGCCGAGATACATCTATTTGAAAATCTGCAATTGGAGGGTGCAAAAAAATCTAAATACTGAGCAAATCACCTTTAAAGTTGTCCAAATTAATATCTTATCAATGCATTTTACTAATAAAAATGACATTTTGATATTTTTACAGTAGGAATTTTACAACAAATTTTCATGGAATATGATTTTTACTTAATTTCCTAATGATTTTTGGCATAAAAAAAAATCTATAATTTTGACCCATGCAATGTATTTTTGGAAATTGCTACAAATAAACCCCAGCAACTTAAGACTGGTTTTGTGGTCCAGGGTCACATATGCGGATCAAAAGCAGAAAAGGGTTTACCCAAAAATATAATAAGTGTAATACTGCTTTAAATTGTTTGTACACCCATTTTATTCCCCCCAAAAATCTATTTTAATCTAATATCTATTTTAATGTAGGTAAGTAGACACTTTACTTACATTTAAAAATGCTTTCTATGAACGAATTTTTAAATGTCTACATCTTGGTGTCTTTAACCCATGTATTAGTTTTTGGTGAATTTTAGTGCTGCCATAACAGACATATTTTCACAAGATTCACCCATTCATCTAAACTATTCCCAGTAACAATAACGCACATTTTATGCTATACCTCTAAAAAGAGATGAAGCATTTTATTTTAGAGCAGAAGCACTGTGCCGATATAAAGAAAAACCCACACTGCTTTTCTGCATTACCCTGGTGTCCTGAAGCTGCACATAGACTTCCTGATGAGCTTTTCTCAGCTGCTTGTTCTCCTCACGAAGGTTATATATATTGTCTGCAGAAGAAAAGAGAAAAAGAGGTCAGCAGAAATGACCGCAGACTGTGGTCAGTACAGAAGGGCAAGATGTGTGAAAATAATACCTTTAAGCTTAGATATCTCAGACTCTTTAGTCTGATGAAGCTGGTCGAGTCTCTGTTTGTGATCATCTACTGCCTTGTTGTGTTCATCTTCTTGTAGCTGATGTTGCTCTTGTAGTTCATAATACTGCTTTTTTAGGTCATCATGCTGGTTCTGATGATAAACACACACACATAGACAGACAACAGTGAATTACTGGTGTTTGCTGTGGGATTGAAAGGCATACATCACAAAGCATCATTTTGGTGTAGATGCGTTTTCTCCACTGACCTTCAAAATTTGATGCTGGGAATGCAAAGAATTAAATCTGACGCTGGAATCTTGCTGTAAGCACACAAAAACAAACAAACCTGGTCATTTCATATGCCATCAATAAACATCTAAATGCCATGCCAGAGAGCCACAGGCTGTGATATCCCAGAAACATATGAGCCATTCACATACAAACAACCAGATGAGTATTTGACTGCAGGGCATGAGCATGTGTTCTTAAAAATCTTCTGCAGTTCTCAAGATTTTACTCTATGAAAACCATCCTTTATGCTGTAGCATAAAACAACATACCTTTTCTTTGTTGAGAGACTGCTGGGCCTCTACTTTATACATGAGATAATCTGTGAGGAAAAGGCAAAAGCAAGTGTTATGGGTATTAAGTATTGCATGTTATCGTTTCCTTCCCACTGCGGTGTGACAGTCATGCATTAAAAGTTTGGCTTAAGGGTGTCTGAATACTCTTAGGATCTTATTAACTTGACACTTGGCATAACATAGTGCTTTGGGCTGCACCAGAATATCCATCATGCAAGATACAGGATGTCATTACACTTAAGAAATTCCTCTTTATCTATTAGTCATAGATGTTTGTCATACATTAAAAAAATACTTGCCGTCTTTGGCTTTTTTATGCTCCAGCCGCTCCTTTTGAAGAGACTTTTCCAACCTGGAGCGATGCTCGTACACAACTGAAAGACAGAGAGTAAGATTTGGTGTTGGTATGCTGTACTTGAACTTAACAAATACTTAACAGAAACTTTTCTGTGTTTAACTGTGCTGCAAGACACTGAAACCAGAGAAATTGCATCTAAAGTTTACTTGGATATTATTTTAGCTACAGCTGGAGTTGTTTTTTTTAACTGCGTGTCTATGCAAAATTGCAAACAAAGGTGTTTGCTGTCATGTCATACCATGTATCATTTTTTTGTAGAGCACCATGAGTCCTGTCTTTTTTGGATGCAATAATGTGAACGTCACAATAATTCAACTACACCACTTACAGTTCACTTTTAAAAACGTGAAAAATATCCATTGAGGAATTTTAACAGCAAACTCTCACTTTTGACCAAAATACCAGTTTATAATCCTTAATTACGCTCCCTCCAGTAAAAATCTCCACTTACACATTTATTTAGAACTGCTTTTCTATTAAAAGGTGATCTGTGCATATTTATCTTCTGATTCAGACGAGACGACTTTTTCTTTGGAGAAAACAATATTACAGACAGAAGAGAATGGACAATGATTTGAAGTCAGAAATGTTTTAATGATGGATTTGTTTCGAACAGCTTTTCTCTGTATAAGTCTTTAATTGATGGACTGGGATTACGGTGTTGTTTGGATTCTAATTCTGACGGCACCCATACAAGTGCTGTAATGCTACATTTTTGCCAAGAAACAAACTCACTTAAAGGTGCTCTATGCGATGTTGCAGGATTTTAGCTCCGTTTTATTTTTATCTCAAACCGTATCCATCACCCCTTGATTGTCTTGCTGTCTGCCTTCTGAATATATTGGAAAAACACGCTCTCAAAAGACAACACAGAGGCTGCAATACCAAAAGAAACATTTTGGGCACCACAACAAAAACAAACTTCGGCCAAACAACTTCTTCTTGCCGATTGGTTGGCCGAAGTTTGTTTTTGCTTGGTGTACGTCCTGGGGCCTGTACCATGAAGCCGGATTAGCTGGCTAGCCAGGTAAGTTTAGGATTAGTTTGCACCAATCCTGGGTT
>JAUCNO010000318.1:2107196-2118053 GCA_032353835.1 Enteromius viviparus | reverse complement strand
TTTTGTGTTACAGAATTCCTCAGAACTGTCCCAGGAGGTACAATCTTCTAGCCTTTGATCCTGATGGTGACCATGTCACATGCAGATTTGGACTCAGAGAAAACCTGGAGTGTGGAATCTGCAACCAACCTGCTGGCTTTACGTTGGATCAGGTAAAGAAAATAAGACATGTGAATGACGAAACCTGTGAAATATAACTTGTAACCTCTTAATATCTTGTGTTGTGTTTAATGTCTGGGTTGACATTCACCTGATTAGCTGAAAAATTTTACAACCAGGTCTGAAGTTTTACATTAAAAAAAAACATTTTGAAGTATGCTGAAATATAACAGTATGCCACGAGTCAAGGGTATTTTAGTTAATTCACACTTTTTCATTTTCTTCTAAACATAGCATAACTGCTCTCTGTCATATACACAAACATTGGTCCGTGGAGTTCATTCATTTGAGCTGGTGCTGGAGGACTTCCCCACTCAAAAGATTACTTTGTCCTACACCAACCTACCTTCAAAGGAAAGATCTCCGGCCTTTATTATCAGAAACCGACGTGCTGCCAATTATAATATGAATGCCACCTCAGCAATTGCACAATTTTTAACAACCACCTCAACACGTTCAACAACCATTACAACACCTACAACAACAACTACAACAACTCGTACAACCACCACAACATCACCTACAACAACAACCACCACATCACCTACAACAACAACCACAACATCGCCTACAACCACCACATCACCTACAACAGTAACCACCACAACAACAAAAACCACCACCACCACGACAACAACCACTACATCACCTACAACAACAACCACAACCACCACATCACCTACAACAACAACCACAACATCACCTACAACAACAACCACAACATCGCCTACAACCACCACATCACCTACAACAGCAACCACCACAACAAAAACCACCACCACAACAACAACCACTACATCTCCTACAACCACAACAGCTATAACAACCACTACATCACCACCAACAACAAGAACCAAATCACCTACAACAACAACAACCACTACATCACCTACAACACCACCACAAACCACAAAACCTACAACCACTACATCACCAACAACAACCAATACACCACCTACAACACCAGCACCAACCACAACACCTACAACCACTACATCACCACCAACAACAACCACAACACTACTTACAACCACCACATCACCTACAACAAACACTGCATCACAAACAACAACCACTATACCACCTACAGCAACCACAACACCACGTACAACCACTACATCAATTACAACAACCACAACAACACCACCTACAACCAAAACACCAGCAACACTCACTACATCACCTTCAACCACAACATCACCAACAACACCACCTACACCACCTACAATAACCACAACAACAACAACTACAACCACAACACCTACAACAACCACTATATCTCCAACAACCACTTTATCACCTACAACCACAACACCTACAACAACCACTATATCTCCAACAACCACTTTATCACCTACAACAACAACCACCACCACAACAACAACAGTCACAACACCAACAATTTCACCACTGAGTACAATACCTCTTCAGTTTTCTCTGCAAGGTATGTTTGGAATTTTTGTAAAGTATGCTTCCATACTATATGTTTGACTAAGTATATATACTGTTCACACATTTCAGTTGATGGTCCAGCACCCTCTTGCACTGAGGGTGAATATCTGCCACAGTTTCTCCACCCAACTCCACATCATGGAGAACAACTGCATGCTCGTGTAAATCAAGAGCTTGAGATCAGAGTAAAAGCTTTTGCATCTTTTTCTAGGTATTAAGATAAAGCTTTTAATAAAATGAAAAAATACTTAAATTAAATGGTATAATCTGTTTATTTATGTTTATTTAAATTTAATTTGGAATAGTATATCTGCTGTATAAATATTATTTCTGGTAAATATAAAGCTACAGCAGTAAAAGCAACAGGAGTAGAATAGTATGTTATTGCAAATTTACCCTTTGTCTTATACATTCTTGAACGTGCACTACTTCTCAAAGCTTTTGTTTTTGTGGTTTTTGTCATCTAGAATCATTGATGTCATCATTAGTGGACCTCTGAACAGCACAAAGTACAAAAACTCCACTGAGGAATATGTGATTAACTGGACACCAACTGCAGAAAACTTTGGCCAACATTTCCCATTTTGCTTCATTGCAGAAGGACAACATGGGTAAATCTTACTAAGTGAATGTACTTTTTCATTTGAAACCACATTAAAATTACATTATGAAATATGATAATCATATTATGAAAACTTTCTATTTTAAGACTTGATATTTACCACTCAGAGATGAGGTGCGTTGTTGCAAAGGTTGATGCTGAAGGTTGGTAAAGTTTAACAGTTTAATGTAATTATAATTTAATTTTATTCAATTTTTTTGTACGTCCAAACTATAATAATGGCATTCATGAGTGACAAGAAAATAAATACTTATGAATAAAAATGAAATCAAATTTATATGATTTTTTTTGGCCATATCTATTATAATCTAATGTGCACCTTCACAAAATTAATCTAGCAAATAAACACATTCAAAATGTACAATATTTATCTTCTTGGGAAACTAGAGCACAAGTATTGTTGATTCATCTTGCACTGCACATTTATCTTTTTGAAATCATTTCTCAATTTCTTGTTCAGATGAAACATACATTTGCGTGCTATTCTTGTTTCAGGACCTGAGGCAAATGTAACCTGCACTGAAAACTCAATGTCAGTGACACTCAAGAGATCCTCAATCAAAGACCTCCACGGTGACCATTTGAGACTGATAAATCCATCTTGTCGGGTTTACACTAACAGTACCCACCTGTTCACCAACACACTTCTAAACGACTGTGGCACTCAGATTGAGGTGAGCAGTTTTAAAGTCAACACTATCATATCTTGTGAATTCCAGGACTCAACTATTTGACTATTTTCTTTTGCAGGAGAACAATAATGAACTCATCTTCAAGAATAAAATCATTACATTCGTTGATCCCAGGGACATTATAACCAGGAAGGATAAGCTAGAAATTGAAATCCTGTGCAAGTATCAGAAAAGGAGTAACGTTACGCTGGAGTTTGATACTCACAGACCACCAATCATCTTCTCAGAAAAAGCTTTTGGCACATTCAACTATCAGTTTGAGTTTTATGCTTCTGCAAAATTTCAGAATATCAGGGGTCCAGAATCTTACCCGCTTGAGTATGATGTGGGCGATAAGATCTTCATGAAGATTGAGCCTGTTACTCCAGTCTTAAACATGGAGATCTTCCTTGAATCGTGTGTGGCTACACCTTACGATAATCCTAACTTCCCAATCTCCTACCCTATCATCAGGAACGGGTAAGAGTCCACAAACATTACTGATCATTTGTACTAATCAGTTTGTCACAAATTAATCAAGTGCTTTTTTATTTCAGATGCATTGTGGATGATACAGTTCAGTTTTTCTCAAGCCAACAATCATATGTCGAGTTTGAATTGGAGGCCTTCAAATTCATTGGTTTCTATGACCAGGTTAGAGAAACATTTATTCCAGACACACACACACACACACACACACACACACTAACTAAAACTCAGGATCAGTACGGTTTTTGAAAGAATATACTTTTGTTGTTACAAAAGTATATGTTTACTTATAATTATTACATTTTAAAATGACCTTTTTATATACAGTATACAGTACAGACCAAAAGTTCGGACATTCTGTGTTTTCTTTATTATCATGACCCATTACATTGGTAGACTTTTACTGAAGGCCTTAAAAATTATGTATGAACACATGTGGAGTTATGTACTTAACATAAAAGGTGAAATAACTGAAAACATCTGTTTCTTCAAAATAGCCACCCTTTGCTCTGATGACTGCTTTGCACGCTCTTGGCATTCTCTCAATGAGCTTCAAGAGGTAGTCACCTGAAATGGTTTTCACTTCACAGGTGTGCCTTATCAGGGTTAATTAGTGCAATTTCTTGCTTTATCAATGGGGTTGGGACCATTAGTTGTGTGTGGAGTAGTCAGGTCACTACACAGACGACAGCCAATTGAACAACTGTTAAAAATCATATTATGGAAAGAACCAATCAGCTAACTAAAGAAAAAAACGAGTGGCCATTTTTACTTTAAGAAATGAAGGTCAGTCAGTCCAGAAATTTGCAAAAACTTTAATTGTATCCCCAAGTAGAGTCGCAAAAACCATCAAGCTATAACAAAACTGGCACACATGAGGACCGACTTTGGAAAGGAAGACCAAGATAACCTCTGCTTCTGAAGACAAGTTAATCCGAGTCACCGGCCTTTAGAAATCACAAGTTAACAGCAGCTCAGATCAGAGACCAGATAAATGCCACACAGAGTTCTAGCAGCAGACCCATCTCTAGAACAACTGTTAAAAGGCAACAAGCTTGAAAAGATTTGTTTGGGCGAAGAAACACAAGGAATGGACATTAGACCAGTGGAAATCTGTGCTTTGGTCTGATGAGTCCAAATTTGTTAGACATGAATCATGTAATTTGGACTTGAGTCATGAATTTAATGACTTTAATGACTCGACTTGACAATATATAAAAAGACTTGCAACTCGACTTGGACTTTAAAAAGACTCAAAAGTCAAACCGTAGGACTTTGGACTTGACTTGAGACTTGTTGGTCTTTGACTTGGGACTTGCCTGTCTTGTCTTGGGACTTGAGGGCAATGAATTGTGACTTGCCAAGTAATGACTTTGTCCCACCTCTGCCAACCGCTGTGTCTTTGTGAGATGCAGAAAAGGTGAACGGATGGAATCCAAATGCCTAGTTCCCACTGTGAAGCATGGAAGTGGAGGTGTGATGGTGTGGGGGTATTTTATTCAAAACTGAAGGCACACTGAACCAGCATGGCTACCACAGCATCCTGCAGTGACATTTCATCCCATCCGGTTTGCGTTTAATTGGACGATCATTTATTTTTCAACAGGACAATGACCCCAAACACACCTCCAGGCTGTGTAAGGGCTGTTTAACCAAAAAGGAGAGTCATGGAGTGCCTGACCTGAACCCAATCAAGATGGTTTGGGGTGAGCTGGACCGCAGAGTGAAGGCAAAGGGGCCAACAAGTGCTAAACATCTCTGGGAACTCCTTCAAGACTGTTGGAAAACCATTTCAGGTGACAACCTCTTGAAGCTCATCAAGAGAAAGCCAAGAGTGTGCAAAACAATAATCAGAGCAAACGGTGGCTCTTTTGAAGAAACCAGAATATAAAAGCTGTTTTCAGTTATTTCACCTTTTTTTGTTAAGTACATAACTTACTTAACAATAATAATTAATAATAAAATAAGTGGACTTTGAACAATTAATTGCCATTTTGAATGATATCATTTAATATCCGTAATTGTAATTTCAATTACAAATTTCAATTCGCATGCACTTCAATTCGAACCTAATGGCACAGCAAATCTGATGGCTGTTAAATAAATGCATAGAGCTCTCAAAGAGGCACAGAGAGAGAGACACTGAAGGATGTTTGATGTCCTTTGCAAGCATAGCCCATCCTTGCCCCAGTGACCTCGCTACATTATAAATGCACTGAATTCATAAGCAGAGAACTGAGAACTGGCCAAGGCTACAAGAGTCTTTTGGTACCGACACAGAGCTGCCAGATGAGGGACTGCTGAGTGCTCATTGGTATTTTCAGTGGAGTTAACCTTTGACCTGTGGGATGTAAGTGCTATTCCGAGTGCCATGATAAGACGCTTGTGTTTTTTATTTATTTAATGAAAGCTGAAATTGCTGTCTTCACCCAAACAATTTTTTATAAATGCAGTGTGATATTTAAATATATATTTTCGTGTTGTTGATTGGAATATTTCTGGATCGCCCTGCTTAGGTCCTGTTAGAAGCTGTCACCCCCAGTGGCGTCGCTTCAGTGAAAATAGATCATTATTTTGTGGAATTTAGGTATAAGCAAACAGATAATTAAGTATGATGAAAAAGTATTTGCAGGATATCATATTCAATGTTGTCCAAAATGAAGGGTTGATAATTATCACTGGCGGTATTAAAGGGGTCAACAGGTGTCACATGAACGTTTACAAGCTGTTTGGACTGAAATGTGTTTTGGGAGTGTGTGTACACAACCACTCTACAATGATAAAGATCCAGCAGTAGTTTTCTTTAATTTTAATAAAAATAAGTTGCCCCTTCTGAAATCAAGCCATTCTCAAATGCATGTCGGTGTGGTGTCACACAGACAGAGGCCACTCCCACAATAGTTGATTGACAGCAGCGTGTCACCCGCCCTGAGTGAGCCGTCATCAGACCAAGATGCAGAGACAAGCGATACTCCTAAGAGAGTGAGGTGTTTTGTTGTGGACTGTATTAATGAACATAGCAGTAGTGATTTACTCCTGACATCTGAGTGACTGAAGACGCAGAGGAGTAACGTTACGTTTTGTTCTGAAGGGAAACATTCCCTTGATCAACCGAAATGCGTTTATGTTCGCGCGAATCATTGATGATCCAGCCTCACCTACAGAAGCAGTCAGTATAATGTCTTTTAATGAATCTTTGCAAATCGCCTTTCCTAATAATGTGCTAATTAGCACGTTTCAGCATGAATACGGCTAAAAAAAGATCCTCTGAGAGCGCCTCGGAAAAGAGGGGTGGGATCAGCGGAGCTCGTGAAGATTTAAAGGAGAAGTACACAGAACGGAGTGATTTCAAAAGAGCTGTTTTTGACAGGCTAAAATTTGCATTTTTTTACACTATCTTTGAGAAACACTATATTACAAACTTTCCATTAAGACCCTAAAGAGTTTATAAGCTAGTGGAAAATTGGCTTTGTATGACTCCTTTAATGACAACAAAAAATAAGGGAATAATACAAGTGTTTATTATTTTTTTTATAATAAAAATTATACAATTGTTTATTATTATTATAATTAATGTTGGTAATATAAATATAAATAGTTGATTTGTTTATAATAATAATAACAAAGTTATTATCTTTGTATGTCATTAAATTAACGTAAAGAATTAACTTGTTTTTAATAATAATAACAACCACAATTTTTATTGTACTATTTAATATATTTATTTATTCAGCAAACAAACAAATAAAGTAATTGATGCTACACTATATATTTTTATTATCACTATATTAAGGTTTTTGAAGCACTACATACAACCATTTAACTTGAAAGTCTCTTCAGTGGCTTGATAGGACCTTAAGAAGATTGTTCTATGCAAAACCTCTTTTTTTACTATTGGTTTAGTTCCTCACCTAGCTGATTATGTATTCTTCATTATCTGCTCTACACAGATGCTCCTTGGACAGTCCTGTTGGCCAACATCGAGCCGGAGTCGACTGCTGTAACGGTCAACGGGCTCATCCCAGCACGCTCATACCAGTTCCGCCTGTGTGCCGTCAACGACGTTGGCAAAGGCCAGTTCAGCAAGGAGACTGACCGGTGAGCAGATCGCAGGGTCCTAAAGCCTGCAGAGTATTACAGCTGTGCCCTGTCTGACCATAAAGATAACTCTATCACTCTGTCACAGCATGTGAAAATTGCCTGCGCTCTCGTGGGACAGTGTCTATTGGAGGATTTATCTGTCTGAACGCTGTGTGTGTATATGGCTGTATTTTTCTGGGATGTGTTTATGTTTGTCAGTATATCTTCCAAGGATCAGTGTAATCAAAGCCCTCGGCATGTAAAGAAAACTTTTCCACACCTAAATTAGACATTCACCAAATGCCTCCATCAAAACGGAAACTAATCCCTCTAGTTCTCCTGAGGTTTGAGACAAACCTCTTCTAGCCGAGATAATCCCAACTCAAAGTATACAGGAAAGAACGGTCTATGTAACAGAGACAGATCATATCAGTAAAGATCAGAGATGGACCATTTGCATTACAATGATTAAAAGAAACTGGCTAGAATGAAAGAAGTCCCGCCTTCCAAGTAAAAGAGCCAATTGCTAGTCAGCAGTTTTGTTGTTCGTTGTTTGAGATAGTTCCAGACTGAACTTATTATGCTCTTGGTCTTAATTTATATTAGACGACATTTTATAATGTGTTTTTATCATGTTAATTATTATCTTGTGTTAATCTTTAAATATTATCGTTTGTTTAGTGGTCAACCGATATATCGGTGAAGGCAATATATCGGCCCGTATTTGTCCTTTTTTTTATTTCTGGCATCAACTGATTTGTTTTTCTGTTTGACCGATAAATTTTATGACGTGGGCCTTTGATAATGCTATCAATGTCATATTTTTTAATTCATTAAAAATATGCCATTACCTGGTCTTAGAGAAAATTTATTCACAAGTATATAATGATTATGACTATACTTGAGTTTATAACAATTTGTTCATTTGTGAAAAATCTTATAAAAAGATTACAGAATTTACAAGTTCTGTTAATTTTATTCTTCCTTACTTAGTTAATATTTCATAAAATAAATGAAGAATTTATTTGCAAACAGATAATAATTGTACAATTGTAAAAGATGTTTTTCGTTGTGCATTTCAATTAATCTTAATCAAATGGGTTATTTTTACTAGGCTAAAAAAATACTTTAAAAACAGCTAACTAACACAATAAAACAATAAAAACACGATAACATAATAAAAAACATGAATTTCGAAAATAATAAAAGTTCTAAAAATTAATTAAAATAAAAAATTATTTTGATAAAAATAATAAGAGTTATCTGTGTTTGCAAATAAACTCTTCAGATATACAGTTCTTTGCGTACTAAATGACATTTACCTTTAAAGAAACACTCCACTGCACAGAAAATAGGCTCATTCTCCAACTCAACTTAATAAGTTGAGTTTTACCGTATTCAGCCGTTCTCTGAGTCTGGTGATGGCACTTTTAGCATAGATCATTGAATTTGATTAGACCACAAGCATTTCGATTCAAAATTGAACTTTTCTGCCTTAACATGGGCACAGCAGGCGCAGTGATATCACGCAACACCTGAAAACAGCTCCAAATATATATTCATATATAAACAGCAAATACATATATTCATATATATTTATACATTCAAATCTATATTAGTTGATGACTGCTAATGTTTATCTTCTTTCCTGCAGAGTGTCTCTTCCAGAGGAGCCTCCTAGCGCTCCGCCTCAAAACGTCATTGCCAGTGGCCGCACCAACCAGTCCATCATGATTCAGTGGCAGCCACCACCAGAAAGCCACCAGAATGGCGTCCTGAGAGGATACATCATCCGGTGAGAGATGGGGATCTTGTATCTTAAACCCTTTCTTTATTTTTACGCTTGTTTCACTCTTTTTTTCCAATGCCATGCCAATATAACTCTTTTCCAGCCAGACTGGATTCTCTTTCCTCACAGCTGGTTTGCTTGTGAATTTCATTGCACTGTATTATTTCAAGGCTACTTTAGGATTTGAGCACTGCAGGGATTTTTCCTTGCTATCATTGATGACAGTGAAATTTTGTACATTTATTTATATATTTTTCCTGTTCATCATTGAGGAAAGCTGAAGGCCGTTTTTGATATTGCAAATATAAATAATGGTATCTGACCTTGGTCGCCCCATATGGTTCTCTGCTCAGGGAAAACACCCAGAATGCTATGAAATTTCTAGAGTGGTTCTCTGTCACCCTCTGTTGCTAGTAGATGGTACTGCTGTACAAAAACTCGACCGACAGATCTGATTACGAAGAGCAAATGACAAGGTGTATTTTTAGAGATGCTTATCCGGGCCCTTTTTTATCTGCCCTGTCAAAGCTTTCCGTCTGTTAAGATCAGAAAATCTCTGCATATGTCCTTGACTGTAACAATATGACCATCTGCTAATCATAGGTATCGTCTGACCGGTCTGCCTGTGGATATCCAGTATAAAAATATCTCTAACCCTGATGTCACCAACCTGCTGCTGGAGGATCTCATCATCTGGACTAATTATGAAATTGAAGTGGCAGCATACAACGGAGCTGGACTGGGTGTTTACTCTCATAAAGTTACAGAGTGGACACTGCAGGGAGGTGAGGGTTTAGATCCCGTTTACAAGATTACATTGATCATATTGTCAAAATCTTTGAAAATGTCAATAAAGTCATTCATGAAACATATTTACATTAATATAATTATTTTATTTTTATACTTAATATTTATCAAACTACCTCAAAAAACAAAAAAATAATAAGCAGCAGATCTATTTTTTAATATTGATAATAATAATTCATGTTTCTTGATCATCATATTAGCATATTACAACACAGCATGCTAGAAATAAAATTATTATTAATTATTTTTACTGTATTATTGATTGAATAAATGCAGCCTAGCTGAGTATAGGTTACTTCTTTCACAAACACCAAAATAAAAATATGTATGTTTCTTTTTAGATCATTCATATTTGTATTTACAGATTTTTTATAATGCTTTTGTTAAGTAACAAGTTATCAAAAATATTTACTAATAATTATTATTAAATTACATTATTTCAAACCTGTATGTTGTTGTTTTTTTCCAACCATGGTTTTCTCTTAGCTTCTTTCCACAAAGTGTTGGTTTCAAAAGCACAAAAAAGTACTTAATGCAACTATATTCATAGTTTCAATAGTTTCAAAATTTTAATTATTTACTAAAAATCAAAGTTTGAGGTTGCTGTGACCTGTCATTGGGTAAAAAAGAGTGTAAAAAAAAACCTTAAAAAAAACCTTTTTTCATGACAATGCATGTGTTTTGGAACAATATGAGGCATACAGTCGTAAATTAATTCAAGAGTTCGCGCTTCCTCATAATCAAGAAGGATAAAGTTTAGCATATGTGGCGTGCTGTCCGGGGGGCGA
>JAUCNO010000318.1:2085104-2101776 GCA_032353835.1 Enteromius viviparus | reverse complement strand
TAAAGAACAAAGTATTTAATAAGAATATTTCATTCATTCAGATCTAGGATGTGTTATTTTAGTGTTCCCTTTATTTTGTTGAGCAGTGTATAAAGAATCAGGTTTGATTTGCTGTCGGTTAAGGCATCATCATAACATTCAACATCTTGTTTAATATGAATCTCTACATATACTGTTTTGTAACTTTTCAGGATGTACAGTTCTGATATGAAAAATGGATTAAGATTATAATTATGTGAATTGTAAAGTGTAACTGGTATGTTTTAGAGATTGAATGGTGAATAAATAAATAAATCTATCAATATCTGTTTATGTTTATATGTTGTGACTTTATGATGCTATGTATGAAAATGCTGTGCCAAGAGCAGGGAATAAACTGAAGTGAAACTAAAGTAAAAATAACTAAACACAATACTTTTTGCCTAATAGGTTGGGTAGGACAAAGGACTAGTATTCTTGTACCATTGAGCATTAGTCAAAATTAGTCATATGGAAGATCTTTGTAAATGAATATAGATTAGAAAGAGTTGGGATATCCAGTGTAGCTACATTTTGATTACAGTCATAAATCTGGTTCACTGTGCAACATTTCTGTTTTATGTACCCTTGAATCAATAGTGCTTTGATTAATTTCACAGTAATCGATAGTGAAAGATTTTTTGACCAGCCTGGAATTCAGCCAGATTACAGGTTTTACTTGATTGTATTGTATGTACATTGTATGTACGTGTTTTCTGCAGTAAGCTTTTCCTGTCTTCTCACTGACACATCCATCAAACAATACAAAACACCCATTCTTATCCACCTGTATCGTCTCTTTAATACATGATTTTAGGTTTAACACAGTCCTATCCTTCCTATTTTTAGATATTTGTCACCAAGCACTCTTCAATATCTAAAGTCCTGTAAAATCTCAGATTTCAGATTGTTGCATGTTTGAGATTTGATCTTTCACTGCAGGTGGCATTTAAGAAAGCAGTCAGCTATTGTTCAAATAGATTTGTATCTTGTAATTGAGTGCTGGCATCCTGGTAAAAAAAAAAAAAAGATAACAGAGCTAAAACAATTTAACAAGCTACTCAAATACTACTCAATATCCTTTTTTTTTTTTGCTCAAGGAAAAATTATACAGTATTTGGCATCAAAGCTGTGCAATACATTTTTTGCCAGAGCATCTTGCCCCTAGTGGACAGTCATCACAATGTCATACCTTACATTTGAATGAAGAGGTGTGTGTAATCAATGGCTAGTTTCAGATTT
This sequence comes from Enteromius viviparus, assembly GCA_032353835.1. Taxonomy (NCBI): domain Eukaryota; kingdom Metazoa; phylum Chordata; class Actinopteri; order Cypriniformes; family Cyprinidae; genus Enteromius; species Enteromius viviparus. The sequence continues at coordinate 2,100,516 of JAUCNO010000318.1, read as the reverse complement.
GTATCATGTGACTTCACAGAAAAAGCAAGTAACAACCCTCTATTTTTGTGTGTGTTATGCATCACAGGAGAATGCTTTCGAACCCATCCCTGAATTCCTGCTCACCTGAGATGTATAAAAGCAGTCACTCAGCTTCACTTGAGCAGGTGAAGTGAGCTCAGAGGCTGGGGTACCATGATGTCTTTGGCTGTGGTGTTGAATCTTCTGCTTCTGGTGTCCATTGCTTCAGCAGGACACCACTATGGAGGCTCAGTAACTTTTAGCCCTAAAGGAACCAATGCAGATGGGAGCATGAGGGTGAGAATTGATTTATTTGTATTTAAAAAGTGCTGCCCTTAATCAAGAATTAATAAAATCATTTAAATTATTTTATAATTATTTGCACATATGCATATATATACAGCAGTCAACATTTGAAGTGGATCAAAACCTTTCATCAAAGTTGTCTTAACACCTTAAACCAAACAGTGTTTTTTTATCTCCTTCAAATCTTGACTCTTGCATATAACATGGTTATTTAAAGTTTAAATAATATTCATGAAAATAAATGTGACATTTAATTTGGTCATCTGCACATAAAATTACTAATCTTGCACTGACATTTTTATATATCAATGTCAAAAATAGGGAGAAACAATCATGGGGAAACAAATCAGATGGACAGAGTAACATGTCACATTTAAAAGTGTTTAAGAATAGATTTAAAAAACATCTCTCTGAACTTTGACATTAATTGGCTAAACACAGATATCTGCGATTAATTGTTCTATCAACAGGTTGAGTTTCGTTTTAAGCGAACGTATGACTGGTGTACATCTAGTTGGTGGCAGTGTGCCTCTGGAGATTGTGGCAGTGAATTCAGCAGTGAAGAAGGTAGAATCGACAGCAGTTCTAACGGCAGAAGTGGTTACACCAACAGCTGGTGCCAATCAGAAACTGTTGTCACAAGAAATATCCGTGGAAACACACCCTTTGACCTGCAGTGAGTAGATACATTTGTTTTAAATTAATATTAAAATGTTTTTTCGACATTATCTAAAATGCACTATTGTACCGCAGGGACTACTCATGCTGCTGGGTTCCCACAGTCAACGGTGTTGGCAATTGGTTCTTCCAGACACACGTAGATCTGGGCATAAGATCTGATACCAATCAGCCCAATCGATCACCTGTCACCACTACTTTACAACTTCTACGGTAACCATTATGTTTATTCAACATGGTTTTCTATGAACATTATTAGTCACTAATGAGAATGCATGTTAAAACGTAAATTAAAAAATATGATGAAAATAACATCTAAATATTATATACAAATGTTTTTTTTCTATCAGTGTACCCCAAAACTGTCCTCGTAAATATCATCTGATAGCCTTTGACCCGGATGGTGACCAGGTCAGATGTAGATATGGAGCTCAGCAGTATTCTGAATGTGCCACATGTAGCCAGCCAAGTGGTTTCCAACTAGATCAAGTAAGAAACAGACAAAATATTGCCAGATCAATGTGATTTAAAATACATATATATATAGGGTAACCAGTGGGAAAGTCGTGGATGGGTGAATCTATGTGAAATAAGGTTATAGCCTATTAATGTGTATATTAAAATCCCAATCAGAATGAAAACTTGAAAAAATACATTTATACTACATAAAACAAAATAAAAAATCTAGAATACACCCTTTTAGGCTAAAGGATTGAGCTAAACCAATAGAACATAACAACTTAAAATGATTATGTTTTAACAAAATGCATTAAATTGGAATTCACCAGAATGATTTGGTCTTTTCTACAATGAAAGAAAGTTCTCCAGAACCAGTTCTCTAGAATGCATCGGACATACTAGTGCTACAATGTTGTTTACCTCCACTCGCTCAGCAGTTAAGTAATATATGGCATTTAAGCACCGATCGTTGCTTTGTGACGTTGCATGCATTAAATAAATGATAACGCTATACAAAGTATATTACACAACAGATGCAATTTCCCTATTGAAAAAACAGCATATGCTGGTTAGTTAGGTTTTTAAGCATGGTTAAGGGTGATTTAAGCTAGTCCCAAATAACCTCCTGCCCAGGACCAGCTTAGGACAAACACATGACCAACTTAAGCCAGCTCAAACCAGCCTCCATACTTTAAAACCAGCATATGATTTGAAATAAAACAAAATAAGCATACACTAATTTGAACATCTTAATTCTACATTAGAATGCCTGCACACTGGACTACAGCTATACCTACACATCAGGCGTCTACGGATTTGAGCTGATTGTGGAGGACTTTCCAAGGAAACACACCACTTTGGCCTATACTGATGGCTCCAGCTCTTACAGATGCTCTCTGACCAGTGGAGTACACCAGAGGTCAATCAGCACAACAGCACCTACAACTACTCCATGGTGGTGGCAACAGCAACAAACTACTACTTCCCCTTCACCATGGTGGTGGTGGGGGCAACAGCAACAATCAACCACTGTTGCACCTACAACTGTACCATGGTGGTTGCAAAATCAACAAACTACTACTTCCCCTTCACCATGGTGGTGGTGGTGGCAACAGCAACAATCAACCACTGTTGCACCTGCAACGACCCAGTGGTGGTGGTGGCTGCAGACCACGACCACAACTACAACAACATACCCACCTCAACAGTACACGACTAATATAGGATCCCATCAACCTTCTTATGAACCTTTCAGCAAGCTCCCTCTGCAATTCAGTCTTCTCGGTATGGTTTAAAAACAAGAACACAAGGTTGTCATATTTGTAGTATCAATGTGGCTAATGTAAATCTTTCTAATTTCAATCCTTGCAGTTGACTCAGCTGCTCCTTCGTGCATCGAGGGACATTACATTCCTCACTTTGTGTCACCAACTCCACACAATGGAGACGAAATCCCTGCAACGCCACTCCGTGAAGTGGAAATCCGGGTTAAAGCTGCAGCAGCTTATGCAACGTAATGCACATGTGAATGCAATCAATGCATCAAGTTATTTCAATTATTAGATATGTGTATACCATGTTTATTTATTTTTTCTCAGGGTTACTGATGTCATCATCAGCGGTCCTTTGAACATAACTAAACACGCTTTGAGCACTGGAGAATACGCAATCAGATGGACACCAACAAGGAGAGACCTTGGGGATCATTTCCCAGTGTGTTTCATTGCTGAGAGCATGAGTGGGTGAGTAAACTATTAAAATCTAGCAGATAGCAACTTTTAATGTGAACTAAAATTGATAAATATTACTATTTATCATTGATGTACAGAAGCAGCGTTTATCAGTCTGAAATGAGATGTGTCATCATCACTGTTGGACACACGACTGGTGAGTAATTCACTTTTACTTGGACAACTATGTTTTGCCAGCACAATTTTGCTAATTAGTTCTACTGATTGATCACATTTACAGTGGATGCACATGTGATTTGCTCCGCAACCAACATGGTCGTTGAAATTGAGCAACTGCACTCCGTTGGGCTCCACAAGGACTATCTGAGACTCAATAATCCTGCCTGCACTTTGGACTCTAATGGCACTCATGTGTTGGCAAACTTCTCCCTCAATGCTTGTGGTACCATAATTGAGGTAAAGCTCTTCTCTGAGGCTCAACAAAAATGAATGTTTGTCATCACTTTCTCATCTTCTTGTCCTTCCTAACCCATTTAGTTTCCTCTCTTCAATTAAACACGTCAGAACTTCTCTTCTCCAATTAATGAAAGCATAAACGCATCATATGTGGTTCATACGACTTCATTTGTGGTATTTCTTGGTGCTTTTTTGATAATTAGTACCATACACTTTTATTGTATGGAAAACAGAAGCTTTGATGTTCAGATTGGAAAAGCATTGGTCTGTTTAAAAGTTTCATCAAACCAATATTTCATACTCCATTTCCTTCTACAGGAAGATGAAGAGTTCATCATTTTCAGGAATGTAATCATCTCAACCGATGACCCAAACGGCATCATTACAAGGAAACATGAGGTAGAGATTGAGGTCTCCTGTCGTTACGAGAAGAAAAACAACATCTCTCTGGAGTTCACCGCACGGAGACATATAACCACCATCACCGAGAAAGGCTTTGGTACCCTCACCTACAGCTTCGGACTCTTCAGAACAGCCAACTACCTCAGAGAAATAGATATGATCACATATCCAGCGGAGTATGAGCTTGGAGAGATGATTTATATGCAGATTGAATCCCAATCTACAATCAACAACACAGAGCTTTTCGTCGAATCATGTATCGCAACACCATACAATGACCCCAGCTACCAAACATCCTACACAATCATCCAAAACGGGTAAGAGCAACCAAATGATTTCACGATAGAATTGTTGGACTCAATATATCACGTCTTTATTAATTGCTGTATGTTCTACAGGTGCATCTTGGATGAAACAGTTGAGTTCTACACCAGCCACCAACCAATGGTCCGCTTTGGCCTGCAAGCCTTCCAGTTCATCGGAATGCATGAGCAGGTAAAAATACAATTCTTACAGACAATGCTGCTACTGACCAATCAGAGCCAAGTATTCCAAACAGCCATGACTTTGTCTTTCTCTTCATCCCTAGGTGTTCATCAGCTGTTCAGTGATTCTGTGCGAGGCCAACAATCCCAACACCCGCTGCTCTCAGGGCTGTGTCAACAGCACAGTCGCTCCACCATCCCACCACCAGCACAAAAGAGAGGCTCCCATCCAGACCAGCAGTCACTTAGTCTCCCAGGGGCCCCTGCGGCTCAGGAGGAGCGTAGAGGAGCATGAAGGTAAACCTCAAAAGCAACATATTAGATTAATATACTAATATATTAAGTCTTTTAAATTTATATAAAAAATAAAGAAAATATATTAATTTATAAACTATATACCTGTATGTTGTACTGACTGACATAATTGTGTTTCCCACAGTGTCCTCCACGGTCTTGAACCTGAATCTGGTTTTCATTGCTGGAAGTTTGCTTGCAGCTGTGGGCATGGTGTGTGGTGTTCTCATCTACAGAACCAAGAGATCAGATGTCAAATATCAAGTTCTTAAGTCAGATGAAATTTAGTGCATCTTCTTAAACATCTACAAAAATATGTCCTCATTGCTCTCTCAGAGAAGACTCTGGCTTTGAAAGACTTTTTTGAGCTTTTTTATTGTTTTGTTTCCTCTAAATACTGTACTGTAATCCAGAACTTGTTGTTAGGGTTATTGGGGGTAACTGTCACTGTTTCCGTCTATTAGTGTGTATCTTTGTATTGCACTTTTTAGAATGCTAATGAAAATAAAATATATAAAGAAATAATGCGAGTGTCAATTTAAAAAGAGTTCAAATAATGCATATCCACAAAGGTAATTAAATGAACATTACTCCTATATTGTTGTTTTAGTCCGTTTTCATATTCACCAAAGGCCATTTCTGTGCACGCAAGCAACATTAATGCATGTAGTACAGAATTACATTCTAGAATCAGAATGCATAAGAAATGCTTTCACACCAATCAAGTGAATCAAAATCAATGCCAAATTGACTTACTAAATACAGCATGATTTTTACATAAATTGGTTGTATTTTAAAATGTTGTGCTGACTGAAATGGTAATCATGTGTTGTGCTGATATTTATGGAGTCAAATTACAATAAAATAACATTTAATTTAATGAGAATATTTTCAAAATTGATGACTAATTCAATTTAATATCACCTAGTCAACTGTAAACACCTTTTAAACCAATCAAAATCAATGTCAAATATGCTCAATAGCCATGAAAATAACCAAAAGAAAACAAAATAATACATTATAGTATGTATAGCCAATCATTTAATAACAACAGCTTTTAAATGCAGTAAGGCTTTTTAACCTGTATCAACATGTGACCCAAATGAAATCATAAAAACTGTCATTCTATATGGACAGATTTTAATTATAACAAACGTTCCAGTTCACTCACTTAGTCTTCACAAAGAAAGCTGTTATTAACTATGGGGCAGGTCTTCATCAGGTTGATGTGCTGACGTACAGAACAATAGTCAAAGCAGCTTCTAAAATGATGGCGTGACTGAGAAACTGCACTTTAAGGAAACAATCATTCAATTGTTGTAATTTGTTTATGTGCCATGTCTCCATGACGAAAGGATCACACTTGATCATACGAGTCTTCAAAATGAAAGCAAAAATACCCAACAATTTTTTTTTTTTTTTTTTTTTTTAATGCATGGATGGAAAGCACAGTCTATTGACAAGTATTGTCCCCATTTGCATTCATGCGCAAAACACTATCAACATGAAGATTCTGTGCACTCTATTTAACAATATTCACAGACAGTACACTTATACTCAGCTGATAGCAGTTCTGGGGCAATTATTTTATTTTCCATGGAATGTTTAATTCTATCTATTGCATAGCTTTCAGTTCTGTTACTGTTCATAAAAGAGGCTTGGCAAACATTTATTAAGCTGTCAATCAATGTTAAACACTAAAAGGACTATTATTACTGTCACAATGGCATTATGCTTGTGAAACATACTTCTCATGTAATGAATAGAAATGTAAACTAAATGTTCTGACATTATGTAATGCAGGCAGTTGTTTTGGATTAATTTCAAACCCACAATGTACACTGTAAAATAATTTTGAAGCTAATGTGCTGAATGTGAGTATAGGGTTTCTTCAGGTTTTATGAAGATATATTAAAGAAGTGTTTTAAAGACCAATTAATGAAAAGGTAAATAATGAATTGAAGGGAACACAATAGTCTCTCTGTGCATAAGAAGAACACATTAAGTTCTTCACAAAATTTAACTTGCAACTGATTTTAATTACTGTTTCATTTTATACAAAAAATAGGTTAACTAGAAAAAGAAAACTTTTACTGTGCCTGATCAACAAACATGACCTTCCTTATTTTTTGGTCTTGTTTTCCAGTGCAAATGAACTAAAATCAAGGCAGATGTAAAAATGATGAATGAGAAATGTATAAAAATTAAGTGAAATGGACAAATATCTGCCAAAATGATTATTCAAAAACTTAATTCAAAGGGAAAAGAAGTTTTCATACCCAATTTGTTCTTGTTTTGATCATAATTTTATTCAGTTTCTCAGAATGAAAAAAAACATCTCAATCTTCCTTTTGCATCTCACGCAACTGCTCAAATTTAAGATCTTATGGTTTCACAAACGGGGCTTAACTTAAGCCAGGACTAGGCATTAGTTAAAAAAAGATATTTAAGCAACTTTTACAAAAATGCCTTATATGAAAATATTACAGGTGTGCATCTTAATACAGAACAATGACACTGACTTGTTTTAAGATATGTCAGAGCAAGATCTTTTCATCTGAAACAGCTCCAACATGCAAATTAGTCTGGGACTAGCTTAAGCCTTGTCTGTGAAACTAGGGGTAAAGACCTTAATTGTGAAAGGGTAAATTAAGGTATAGTTAAATCAAGTTTGACTAAAAAAAAAAAAAAATACGTTGTGATCTTAATCTTATCAGTGAGTGATCAATCATGAAAGAATTTTCCACCCAGACTGATATTCTTGGTTTACAGGCTTTACCTGATGTTTTTTTTTTTTTTTAGATCATTTCATCACACAGTTTCATCATTTTCATGCTGCATCCTTCACACAAAGCAAAAATCAAAAGTGTCATATGCTTTCAAGCCTAATGGAGTTCTATATGCTTCCAACTGTACATACACGCATCAGCGAGTACCTTTCAGTGTCTGCAGTCCAGAAATTACTTCTGAATGTCGTTATAAAGTTTTGAACTTTGGTAAATCTGGTGGTATTTCAGGAAGCAAACAGGCATTGTCTAAGTGGATTTATATCTTATTTCAGATAATTCAGTTTCTCACGTGAAACCTGAAAAAGAGCAAAGAAAGCAGGAAATGCGCTGATATAGTCTAACCTACAATCTAATTCTCAGATATATATCATTTGCAACAAGAATTTCCATCCCACAGTGAACTTAGCACTGAACTGCGATGAATGAAAGAAAGAAACCAGGTAGAAATTCTCTAAACCTGTTCAACTCTACACTACAATATGGTCTGCAAATGTATGGAGGGTTGATTTGACGAGTGTGAGTTTCACGTTTCAAGCATGATTTCTCAGAAGAGGGTATAAGTTTCAATACCTGATTCAAAAGATATACTGCCATTCACTTTTACAAATACAAAATCTGCTGGGGTAGTATAATTTTCAAAAGGTAACTAAAGGCACCACTTTGGTACCTTAAATGTACATATTAGTACTTAAAGTGTACATATTTACCTCTTATTGGTACAAAAATGTACCTTTTGAAAAGGTACCGCCCCAGTGAGAGCTTTTGTACCTTGTACCTTTTGTACAAAGGTGTTTTTTTTAAGTTATTTAAGCTATTTAAATCAGCTATTTAAAATAAGCTTATTTAAGCTATTTAAAAGCTGTTATTTTCCTTTGAACACTAAAAATATAGTTTCTCTGAAATTACTAAGAAACTAAACATTTTCAACAAGGAAGAAGCTGACATTTAACACAAACGTTGCTGACAACCTGAACTCCACACCGCAGTTTGCGGTAAAGAACTGCCCATTTGGAAAAGAAAAGACTCCATGACAGACAAATGAAGTGAATTACCTGTTCTTTTTGTTTTCACATGCCACTTCAGGACAAGTAAAATAGCTACTACAATAGACTGGTATGGGGAAACCGCTGTCAAATCATTTTCAAAAATGTGACGTGGAATATGTGATCTGGATATCTGTGCTTATAGAAAAAAAAAGGTTCAAACATGAACATATCAAGAGAAATAGAGAATGCTAGAGACATTTATAGAACTTTTCCTTTGAGTGATAACTATTATTAAAATAATTTTTTATTAAAAGATTACTTAAGCTTTCAATTAAATTTTCACCTTCAGTAAAGGTTTTTACAATTTTTACAATCCCTAGCATCCATTTTTTTGTTTTGTTTTGTTTTGTTTTCAACAATTGGGTTAAAAAAGAGCGATCCTCTACATTTCTAACAAAATATTTCAAATGTAAAAAAAAAAATAAGTACATCAAAACAACAAGATGAAAAGTTAGCATGGATTGTGTGAAATATACTGCAGTGAATTCTGAACAGTTATCATTCTTGTTTTGTAAATATTTTTTCATATAATAACTAATGCTGTTGTAAGTAATTTTAGCTCAGTCTTTTCAGAATCAGAATGAGCTTTATTGCCAGGTGTGTTTGCACATACGAGGAATTTGTTTTAGTGACAGAGCTCTACAGTGCAACAGAATGACAGTGACAAGACAATACACAAATAATAAAAATAATTATATACAAATATACAAAATAGCACAAAAACAAAATAAATGATATAGACATTTAAGTGAGAACAGGTATGAAATGTTTGTACATGTATGATGTGTGCAAAAAAATGACGTTGTTGTTAAGTGTTCATGGTATGGACAGCCTGGGGGAAGAAACTGTTCCTGTGTCTGGTCGTTTTGGTGCTAAGTGCTCTGTAGCATTGACCAGATGGCAACAGATTGATGAGCAAGTGTGCTTGGTGTGAGGGATCCAGAGTGATTTTCTTAGCCCTTTTGCTCACTCTGGATAATTACAGTTCTTGGAGAGTGGGGAGGAATGTACCAATGATTCTCTCAGCAGTCCTGACTACCCTCTGTAGTCTTCTGAGCTCAGATTTGGTAGCTGAGCTGACAGTTATAGAAGTGCAGAGAATAGATTCAGTGATTGCGGTGTAGAACTGTATCAGCAGCTCCTGTGTCAGGTTAAACTTCTTCAGCTGGCGAAGGAAGTATAACCTCTGTTGGGCCTTTTCACAATGGAGTCAATGCGAGAATCCCACTTCAGGTCCTAGGAGGTTGTGGTGCCCAGGAACCTGAATGACTCCACTGTGGCCACAGTGCTGTTCATGATGGTGAGGGGAGAACTCCTCCTGAAGACTACAAGCATCTCCACTGTTTTGAGGGTGTTGAGCTCCAGGTTGTTAAGACTGCATCAGATAGCCAGTTCTTTAACCTCCAATCTGTAAGCAGACTCGTCACCGTCCTGGATGAGGCTGATGAGTGTGGTGTCATCTGCAAACTTCGTCATTGGTGTAGAGGGAGAAGAGCAGTGGGGAGAGAACACAGCCCTGAGGAGCTCCAGTGCTGGTCATACGGGTGCTGGATGTGGTTTTACTTATTCTCACTAGCTGTTGCCTGTCTTTCAGAAAGCTGGTGATCTACTGACAGTCAGAACTATGGACAGAGAGCTGGGTTAACTTGGCCTGGAGGAGACATGATGGTGTTAAAGGCAGAGCTGAAGTCCACAAACAGGATCCTCACATAAGTCCCTGTTCTGTCCAGATGTTGCCGGATGTAGTGGAGTCCCATATTGACTGCATCTTCCACAGACCTGTTTGCTCTATAAGCAAACTGCAGGGTGTTCAGTAAGGGTCCAGTGAAGTCCTTCAGATAATCCAACACCAGTCTTTCAAATGATTTCATGACCAGTGTTTGTTGAGTGAAAACTTTTTCTAGTATTATTGAAGAATGACTCTAGATCTGTATGAAGTGAATTAGTTTTAGTGCATTTTCGATGCGAAATATATTTGAAATAAAGGTTGATAAAAGATTTTTTAAAAGGTTTAAAATGGCTATATTTTACATTTGTCCACTAGGTGTCAGGCCAGCATTTTAATGCTTTTGAGACTAACTGTACATGCGCAAAAACCAAAATCCAAAAATGCTGTTGTCCTAAAAGGCAGTGAGCAGCCATTAGTACTTTATAATTTAAGACATTCCTTACCAATGGATATCAATCAATAACCTTTCTTGACTTGCACACACACAAATTAATTTGTTTAGAATAAGACAAAATGACAATCATGTAAATATTTGCTAGTTTTTTCCATGTCTGACAATCAACATATTACAACTCAGATTTCCAGATTTTTTCATGCATATATGACCCTAATTTTAAACTTCTATCAAACCTAAAATTGGAATAAGGTAGCACTCATCTTTAAGGGTTATGATATTTAATGCAATCTGAACGCATGTGTATATTCTGTCCACCTGTTTTTTTTTTGGTTTTTTTTATAAGACAGCAGTTTACATAAATGCATATCTTTCTGTGGAGTTTTAAACTAACCTGTTTTGATATTTCCCCATTGTAAGAGAAATACTGTTCATCTGTAGATCACATACTGGAAAAGAGGTGAACTGACAACATCAAATGAACAGAAGAGGTGAGGAACAAAAGTAAAAAAAAAAAAAAATGATTATCGATTATCATTCATTCTGAAAGTGAGTTGTTTAATGTTTAATGTTTGTTTAACAAAAAGAGAAATCATCCTATATAAAGTATGCACCATATGTTTACATGCATTGCTGTAGTTTCATTTCTCTCAGTCTTTCCTAATGAATGTTTGATACCTGCTGGATATGTAACTTGGCCTTTAAATGGCATCGATTTTCTTACTTGACGCTCCATTCTAGGGTGCCACTAACAAGCAGTTGTTCCAATCATTATGGGCTCCTAAGTCACACGGCACGGTGGGAGACTAATTAATCGATCAAACTTGGGTATAAGCTGGTTATACTGTAGATGGAGATGCTGATGATCAAATAACAGACTGTGAGTTTCATCACTATGGAATTTTTTGAGACAAAGACATCATTTAATTTACACAAGGAATAGTTTTATGAACAGAAAACACAACATTAGCATTAGGCAGTAAAGGATGCATTGTGCAGAGCTCAGTACAAATCTTCCTTTGGTTTAATGAGGACTAACAGCTAATCACATTAAAGTAAAAAATACACCGTACTCTATATGGTCTGTGCTGAGGCTACACTGTAAGACTACGCAAGTAAATTGGATTTTGAATTCTTCTATAAATACCTTTTTAATTAGTGCAAGAAGTGTCTGCCAACAATACTTAATCCTAAAGTCTGAAAATAATCTAAGGAGATCAGAATTTAAAAATAACAAATGCCTAAATAAACTTCACTCGAGATCTGATTGCGTAAGATAAATCAGCACTAATACGGTTTTCTAAAGTGCCTCTGAGACACCAGAGTTAAATAAGGTTAAAGAAAATATACTATATAAGGTACCAGAAGGCAGTATGGAATATGACACCACCCTTATTGTGCAAAGAATAGGTGCTTAACAGTTCAGCTTTATAAAAAAAAAGCAATACACAAGCATAATTTAGTTAATTTATTATAATAAATATATTGTATATACACTAATTTAACATGAATACGCATTATATATACAAATAAACTATAATAGACTGTTTTTCAGAACACACTTAAGGCCCATTTTCAAGAGCACTAGCAGTCAAAGACGGGCCATCTTCAGGAACATAAACCAACAGCTTGAAGAAGAACTAACAAGAATATCTTGGTGCGAATCCTCAGGAGGTCAGAAACACAATGATGAGCAACCTTAATATATTACCTAGCTATATAAACTGTGGAACCTGTTGAAAATGCACAGCCCTCTGATACTCTTGAGGGCCACAAAAGTTGCAATCTTCAGGTTGTAGGTATTTGCTGAGTGATGAAACTGCCTGTTAAGTGATACGTCAGAAGAGTGACAGTAAATCTAGGATTCAAATTTGCTAAAATAAAAACATTCATGAGACAATCCCACTTTTGACTGTGATCTGTCCAGTTTTTACATTCATGGGTTGAGCAACCAGTCAGAAGAGTTTTTATTCCTTTTGGCTATTCCCTTTAAACACTGATGCATTTTACACCCATGGAGGTGGGCTGCTTACCTCCACATCAAGAGCATCATAAATTACCTCCACAATTTCACAGGCCTACCGTAGCAACGTGTTGCTTCCTCCATAAGAAAAAAATATCTAAAGCCCTGAGCCACAGTCATCCAGATAGACTATCTTCATCCACTATAGATTAATCACCAGGTACCCCAGAATTCCTGCTATGAGCAAAACCGCGGTGAAAATGATGCCTGCAAATACTTTCATCAGCCCAGTTTCTCCTTCCACCGTTTCTTTGGGTTCCTCCTCGCAGATCGAGATGACTCCAACCGATGAATTTCCAACGCTGACGGTGGATTTCAACTCGGCTCCCGCCTCTTGCTTCGCCTCGACTGCCCACGGCGCCACCTGGACCTTCATCTCCATCTCCTCCATCATCTGGTCCACCTGAGCGATCTCGGTCTCCAGCTCTTTGAGGTCCACCGTGTCGATGTTGGCGTCGGCTTCGTACTTCATGTTTTGGACGCTCATAGCTCGAGCCGCGACGGTGGTGGTGCTGCCTGTCATTCCCGTCTGGATGAGGTGTCTCGTCGGCACTTTGAGAGGAAAATCCTGCCCGATCTCCAAGGACCGTTTCATGTCCACCTCCAGAAGCTCCATGCTGCTGGTGAAGAGCACCCAGAGGCGCTCGTATTCAGCTCGGTCATCTTTGCTGATGTTTTTGTCCTTCAGAAGAGCCGTGAGTTTAGTCCTGTTGGCCACGGCCAGCTCTTGGGCTTTCTTTCGGGTCTTTTTAAGTTCCTCACGGAGGTTTTGGGAATCAGACGTGCTCCCCAAAGCGATGACCAGATGCCTGTAGCAAGCTGTCACTTTGTTGAGCGCGTCCAACATGGTTTTGCATTCGTCTTTGCCCATGTTCGCGCGGAGATACGGATAAGTTTTTCAACCGAAAATCCACAAAACTAGTGAAAAACGCGCTGGATGCTAGTGTCTTCTAGTTTCCACGGGAGCAGAGCAGTCATACGAGTGCACTCATCATCATCATCATCGCCCTCGTCATTGCAAATTCTTCACCATCCATGTTCCCTGTTGATGCAGACAGACAGCAGCAGTCGGGCTTATCACTAAATGGATCCCTAAACGGCTTTAGTTGCGCTGCCGGAGATTAGAAGGCTTCAGTATGTCCGCATGAATTTAAAACGTCGCCTCTCTTCTTCTTTTCGCGCAACGTGCATGCCGCTTGAAACATAACAGGTGTTCATTTTAAAATTTCAAAAGGAGCGTCTACCTCCATGACGTCACAAAGGCATTCCGAGAGAGAGCAATGTAAACGGATTCTCTGAAGGCGGAATGTAAACAAACGACCGAGCGCTCTAAACGCGCGGGAGTTGTTGTCGTGTAATGTTTGTCGGTGTCGGTGATGATGCTGATAGTGATGGTGATGAAGATGCCGAGATTTACAACAGCGGACCGTTATTCGCCCGTCATTCGTGACACGAGCTTAAATAGGAGTAAACGCTTGCCAGTGAAATAACCAGCCTAGCACTCACATCCTGGAAGATCAGCCAAACCTGTCGCGATTGGTTGGCCGAAACCATTTGATACCGTTTTTTATATGTCTCTTTAAAGTATTTATAAGCGCTGTTTTGGGATTTTGTTTTTGGTATACCAACAGCTGTGTTATAAAACGTGTTATATTAGGCTCTTAAAAATGCTTTCATATAACAGAATATAATAAAACGTATAAGATTCTATTTTGTGCTGGATGCCTCTCCACAGTAAACGGTTTGTAGCCTAATAGTGAAGGAACAGGTGGCAGTGCTACCTTAAAAAAAAGGAAAGAACATGCGGTCCAATATTTAATCGGAGCTAATATTCATAAACCATTACACTGATGGCATGGCTAAAAAGGTCTCTATCAAATATTTTTCCTTTACTAATTTGAATACCTCTAAAGTAGTTTTGGAACATCTTACAGTTTTAGCCCAGCTTGGAAGTGTTGATGCTGAGTGGCTTAGGGTTTATTTTGTTTACAAGCAAAGCTTACAAGAGCTTAAATTTGGACTTTAACTGAAATTGTGATTCTTATTTTAGATTCTGCAAACATATAATTAGTGCTTTAAGAGCTGTGCGTTATATAAAATCAGGGTTGTATGTCACATGCAATGTTGTTAAATGAATGTTTATTGCATATTTCAGTTTAATACCATGATGGTGTTTCGTGTTTGTGTGAATGACTCTGAGCACCTTCTATAGATGTCCATTTCTAAAAGCTGCTTGTAATAGGCTTCATCATGTGGCTTTCTCATCAACACTTGCATTAAGTGCACATCAATGTACTTAATAACTACAAAACTGATTTCAGAACTTTAATACCTTGGTATATTAATAACTGGGCTGTAGTCCAGACCACCTTTGTCAAGTCCAAGACAAGTCCAAGACCAGGACTAGTCGAGTCAAAATCAAGACCGAGTCCAAAGAGGTTCGAGTCCAAGACAAGACCGAGTCCAAAAAAGTTTGAGTCTGAGTCAAGACCGAGTCCAGGACAGGAAAAAAAAGTCTTATGGATGACATCATCAAGTCATTTTGGGTTATTATTTGTTGATCTAAAAGCAAAAACACACCCATCACAACACCCATGATTTTTAAGTATAGACATTCCCCTTGATATCATATAATCTATTAATCTAAAGAAAACAGAATG
>JAUCNO010000318.1:2061755-2074718 GCA_032353835.1 Enteromius viviparus | reverse complement strand
CACTGACATGTTTTAAGATATGTCAGAGCAAGATATTTTCATCTGAGACAGCTCAAACATGCAATTTAGTCTGAGACGAGCTTAAGCCTTGTCTGTGAAACTGGGCGGTATATCAGTTAATGAAATTACAGTATTTAACTGTAAATTTAACTTAATACTGTATTTTTTATGACTGAATTCTGGCAACCACAGCTGCCAGTTTTATACCGTAAATTGTTTTTACAGTGTAGCCATTGACTTAGAAAATACGACTTTGACATAATTCTGAAGATATCTTTATTTATTTTCAACAGAAAAAAGAAATGCATAAATGTTTGAGGGTCTAACTGCACTATATAAATAAACTGATATTTCATTAGTTATTAGGATAATAGAAGTGACTGAATACTTTTTGTGTTCTTTCAGGGAATTGTGCACGAGGTTCGACTGTCTGCTCAGCTCATGCTGAACCAACTCCTTCAACAACTGCGTAGTAATACACAGCTCCCGGTTTGCCTGCGTGTGATCGGATACTTGCGCAGAATGGATATTTTTACCGAAGCCGAGCTGCGCGTCAAGTTCTTGCAAGCCCGTGGAAGCTGGCTGCGATCCATTCTCGCTGCCATCCCAGATGAAGACCCATACTTCCACATCACCAAAACCATCGAAACCTGCCGTGTGCATCTTTTCGACATCATCACCCAGTATCGCGCCATATTCTCTGACGAGGATCCGTTGCTGCCACCTGGTGGTCAGGCGTTAAACGAGAGCGCCATCTTTCACGGATGGGTGGTGCAGCAGGCGGCGCAGTTCTTGGAGACCCTCGATCGGGACCTCCAGCGTGGGGTGGGAAGCCGTCTGGACTCTCTGCTCAGCCAGTGCATGTACTTCGGGCTTTCCTTTAGCCGGGTCGGGGCAGATTTCCGTGGCCAGCTCGCTCCTATATTTCAGCAGGTTGCCATGGAAACATTCCGGAAGGCTATTCAGGAAGCAGTGGATAAGTTCCAAGAGGATATGAACTTGTACACGCTAATTTCTCTGCCGTCGATACTCGGCAGCACTATTCCGCCGGCGGTTCCGAGCACCCAGCCGGGCACACTGCAGCCACCCATGGCCCTGCTGGATTTCCCACCTCTAGCCTGCTTCCTCAATAACGTCCTGACAGCCTTCAATGACTTGCGCCTGTGCTGCCCGATTGGACTCGCACAGGAAGTTGGCAGATGTGTTGAGGAAGCCCTTGTTAAGGTAATCAATGTTAATTGCATGAATAATATTTGTAGTTTTTTTAAGTATGGCCATCAATGCTGTATTTCTTTGAAGAATTGTGATATTAAAATGAAATGTTTATTATGTTTTTAGGTGACCAAGCTGATCCTGGTTTTCCATCGAGCTGAGGAATCTGCCTTCAGTAGCCGTGAGCGAGAGTTATTTGTTCAGTTCTGCAGTGCATTTGCTGAAGACATGGTGCCTTTCCTGAACCGATGTTTACAAGTTCTCTTTCCTCCAGCCCAGCTTGCGCTCATACTGGGTAAATATCCTCAGGACATTTTTTGTTACGTTACAGAAATGAAAATGGCTTGCAAACACCATTTGATGTTGACTTAAAAGTTTATCTTGTATTTGTGTTGTAGGCGTTCCGCCGACCCAGGTTTATAAATACGGCAGTCTTGGCTGCATCAATGTGAATGCGGTTCTGGAGCCGTTGGAGTTTGTTCTGCCCCAGAAGGAGCCTGTGACCTCGGTCCTGGATCTCTGCACTGATCTGAGCAGCCTGACCACAGCTGAATCAGATCCCTCGACTGCACTCACACCCATAACACCTCAAGAAAAACCTGTACTATCTGAACAAGAGCCTGTGTCAGCATCTGATCCCAGTCTTTCTCAGAAAGAGGACATTTCTGCTGAAGCAGTCAGTACTGAGCAAAATAACCCGATCCTTGTGCCCAAAATGAACTTTGATCTACAGGACTTGACAGGACCAGAGGATTTGTCCACAACAGATGAATAAAAAAAACACTACATTTAGTGGGTATTTTAGGGTCCTAAAAAATATGCTGTTTTGATAGCAAATAACTATCTGGACATACTTTTACCAGGGCTTGATTTGCATTTATTTTTGCAGCTATATTTGGTGATGGTAATAATGTAATATATGATGAAATGAAATATGGTAATATATATTTAAATTGTAAAAAAAAAACTTTTTTCTATGACTTACAGAGGACACTTAAAATATATGAAGGTCTTTGCATAATAAATGCCACTTCTGTTGATATTGTTAATATAAAAAAAACACGCACTTCTAAGCAAAACATTTTACAAAATGATGACATGACAGAATGAAGACTAGAACAATTCTGTTTGAGGATCATTTTTATTTTTGGGTGAACTGTCCTTTTTACAAGTTTAACTTGTGTTTATAATCCTTCGTGGCATCTGTATGCTCTTGTAATTGGACAATGTATTGCATTTGACTTCTATTGCATGTTTTTGTTTTGTCTGCTCATTTTCCAGAGTTTTTTTTTGGGGGGGGAAGATTTATTAAAAAACTGAATACAAATATTAAGCTGCTTATTTCTGACATTCCCCATAGAACCTGCATGGAAGAGTAGATTGCAAATTTAGCATTTTTATCTATATCACAAAAGCAAATTAATAAATGTCAACTTGCTAATAAATTTCATATCAATTTCAACTGGTACAAGTGTAGAATATGGAAAATACTTTGATATATAGAGTTAAACTTGATGTCAAAAGTTAAAACAAAGCGGCTCATTCAAATAAATTACCATAAACGTTTTAATTCAATGTTTCAGGCTTCCAGTCCACATTTTGCATGTAGTGTGAAAATCACTTTTTAACAAACTTTTTGCGCGCTGCGTTAGGATTAGTTCGCCGTCTTCCTCCTCCGGTCTGGGTGTCACGCAGTTGTAAGCTGGCTGACCTGCTGTAGATATCGTGCTCGGAGAACGGAGAGCTGCCGGCCAGGTAATCTGGGTCAAACACATTAGTCTTCTGACGAGCCTTTTTAGACAATCTCTGCTGGGGGAAACGCTGATCTTCCACAAGGTGTGGGTTGTTGGCATGTTTTCCGCCTTGTGGCAAAGGCAAAGTGTACTGCAGAAGACAAGAAAAGAAAGCATCGCTAGCATTAATTTATGACGACATCATAACTATACCTTCTAGCCAAATTTCTAATGCATTTAGCTCATTAAATATATTGTCACAGCATTACTCACTCTCTTTCCCTTTGTATTCAGCACTTTGGGATTCCTGGAAAAATGCATCTGCGTGGTGCCGTCCTCATTAATGCTGACTGCAACCTTCTTTAAAGTGTTGTTCCCGCAATGTGGACAGAAAGATTTGTTCATGTTTGTTGTTGTCCTAAAATATGGAAACATCAATGTCCATGTAACACACATCATGTTATTATTATAAATGTGTAATTAATCCTGCTCCAAAACTTAATTTCCAAGATGAACCCATCACTCACTTGAAGCAGGCATGACAGCGCAGAACGTAGCTCCTGGTGTATTTAATAAGCATGCCATTAACAGACAGCACATGCAGTCCAATCTGAATCAGAACATTCTGTCAGGAAAACAACAAGACATTAGGTTTAATGAACATATTGTCCATATTTGCTCAATGTAAATGATTAAAGGGGATTATTTTATATTACGTTACTTGCTCACAAACGTATCATCTGCAGTGAATGGGTGCAGTCAGAATGAGAGTCCAAACATCTGATAAAAACATCACAATAATCCACATGCCTCCAGTACATCAGTTAACACCATGTTACACCAAATCTATTATTAAGTTACTATTTGAGTTCATAATCCATACCACTTTCTCCAGTGAAAAAACCCACTGACATTTGTTTTTGCTCGTGAACACTGCTTGATTAGTGCATATATGTCTTTTCATCTGAATGATTGATTTGTTTGTCACAAACACACAGCTTTTTACATCTAAAGATGTTAACTGATTGACTGGAATGGTGTGAATTACTTGTGGATTGTTGTTGTTTTTTAGCTCTTTGGACACTCATTCTGACGGCACCCATTCACTGCAGAGGATCCTCTGGTGAACAAGTGATGCACTGCTATATTTCTCCAAATGAGTTCTGATGAAGAAACAAACTCATCTACATCTTGGAAGGCCTGAGTAAATGTTCAGTGAATTTGGAGAACTACTCCATTTAATGCACAATAATTGATCATTTTCCTAATCTAACATCTTTGATAAGTTTTCTCTGTTAATGTAAACAAGGTTCACAACTGATTACAAAATCTGTGAAAAACAGTTTTAATAGATTGCTGTGTAATCAATGAGCACAAGTACCTGCATGGCAAAGTCAGTGGTCACGCAGCCAACTTTAACATCTGCTGTCGGCCTCCAGTTACCAGCATCCATCTGGACTTGTTTTATGTTACTAGGAGTAATCCAACCTCCCCCATCATCACCATCCTCTTCCTCATCACTGCTTTCTTCTTCCTCATGTTGGTCTCCATTTGTGTCATCGCGCTCTTCAGATTCAGCCAGCTGACTATCAGCCGACAAGTCAACAGACTCTAGTTTCTCTGTGACTGTAATGGCATCTGCAGCCTAGACAGAAGAAAGAAAGGATATATATTTTTTTTGGTCTAAAGTAAGCAAAGCGATTTGGATATTGTCGGATTCCTCACCAGCAGTTCCAGGAGGTCATTCTCGATGCTGGGCAGTGGACTTCTCCAAAATTGAAAGCTGTTGAATTGTGAACTATCAGGGTCTTGTGGCTCATTTTGTCTAGGTGGGCTTTGGACAACTGTATTTGGATTATTTGATGACTTTTGGGGGAAAAAAAAGAAGAAAGAGAAATTAATAGATCCCCTTCAGGCAGAACAACATTATTATTATTATTACATATCTGCAGAGGCATCTGCTGTCTGTATGTATATTAGCTTTTTTCTTATAAATACACCTTGGAAAACTGGAAAAGGCCATGGATGTTAATTTACAATAACATTACTCAAATACAATACTTACTTTTGATGGAAAATGGAAACCTGCAATGCCAACAGGAGCCTCTGGATGTCTCTGTGTACTGCATATTTGGAACTAAAATGCAAACAAATAGAAAAACTGCTAAATGCTGCAAAACAGATGTAAGCAAATGAGAATGAATCAATCACCAGTACCTTTTTCTCAGGTTCTGTCTTCAAATGCTCAGTTCCAACATTCTCGGTTTCCAGTTGATAAGTCAGAGCCAAAACCTTGATGTCTGTGGCTGAAAGACTGGGATAGTCTCCTGTCTTTTTAGCAAATTCTGTAACTGTGATTCAACGTAAAAATTAAAAAAAAGTCAACCATAACACACTTTCAGCATTCTACTAAAGACATTAATAATAGCATGAGGTTATTATTACCAAATCTCACATGCTCTGGAAAGGGTTCTTTGAAATTGAGCTTGTATGGCAAAAAAGCCAAACTCCTTTTTGTTGGTTTATCCCGAATTTCATCAACAACATCCTTCAGGGTATAAATGTTCTTCCCAATTTCCTAAAACAAAACAAAAACACACACACAAACATGTGATAACAGACTTTCACAAAAATATTATACATATTAAAATATCATGAAGGAATTGCATCATGGTAAACTGTACTCTTTATATCAAAGCACTTAAAAATACACAAAGGTACTACAGTGGTAAAAACACGTAATGTTTTTGTTAGTGTGTCGCCTTTATGTAGTCAAAATACACCACAATCAGTCTATATACGAACTATTAATTATTTATTTCACCTCCAGTAACTACACCGCAGTGCAGCACACGTGTCAGTTCAGTCATTAATCCTGCGTCACAATCAATAAAACCGACATTTCTGAATAAGAATAAGAAAATAAGAAACCAACGCGATCAACAACAACTCACTTGCAAAGGAGCCCTTTTGAGAAAAGCGCCAGCATCTGCCACAACATGCTCTACCACGGTCGCATCCATCTTGGCAGAAGCGACACGAGTTCTCGCGAGATGACGCTAGTCCCGTTAGTATCACGTCATTTGTTGACGTTCTGGTGGTGGGTGAAGATGGCGGCCCGCTGGAGCAGTGAGAATGTGGTGGTGGAGTTCCGAGATGCACAGGTACACAGTCACCACACCTGCCTGCGTGCATTAGACGAGTTAGATGCGCACTTTCCACAAACATTAGAGCAATAAACGTGCGCAGCTGTCATGTCAAAACTGAGCGACGACTATTAAACTTTGAATTGAATGACATCCTTTGTTTATTAAGGTGTAACCTTACAAACCTACCACGGTAAACATAGTATTATCAATTAGTATTAGTATTACAATAAACATGTTGTCAAGAGGAAATAAAAACCTGGGAGATTACATGGTATAACTTTAGTAAATGTGGTTTATATGATCATACATTGGATTCAGAAAGTATATGGGCACGTAAGTTACACTTAAAATGTCTATATAGTATACCATTGCATTAGATATAAACTAAGTGTCATATATTTCTTAAAAAATAGCACTAGTACAGTTTACAGTGTAAGTCTAAGTATACTTATAGTATATAACTGAATAAGAATATGCAGTTAGACAATAACAACGCAATGCAATGAAATACAATACATTTAGAAGGATAAAAATAACATTTTAAAAGTCTTTTTGGGGGTGATGTTTTGTGTAATGACAGACGTTTCTGTTTTCAGGCTACTGCAATGTCAGTGGACTGTCTCGGCCAGCACGCTGTTCTCTCTGGGTTTGTGCTGCCTCGGCTAATATCACATCCTCATGTGGAATTATAAACACACGCTTATGCACCATCTGTAGCTTAGTTCTTTATGCTGCATTTACATCCTGTTTCATATCTGTGTTACATTTATAAATGCTTTTTGCTTGCATCGTTATACTACATTTACTCTTTCACTTGTGAATGCTTTGCACAGGAGACGATTCTTATATGTTGTAAATTTGGAGACACCGTCCGAGGCTCCACGCAAACTCAGCCGCCAAAGCAAATGGGATGTTGGGACAGTCCAGTGGAATCCACACAAAACCGAGGCCCATTTATTTGCAGCATCTGTACGTTAAGGAGATATTACCCTCTGCTGATTCATGACACTGTCAAACGTATTGTTTCACATGCATACATGATATTTAGTCTGTAACACTTTACAGTAGGTTTCCTTTAACTGACTAACTGACAATGAACAATGCTTTTAAAGCATGTATTAGTCTCAGTTAATGGTATCTGGTTACTGTTAGCTCTTATTTTATATATCTTCTAAATAGCAAAAATACATTTTGCCATCTCCGCAGAGTAACCAGCGCGTTGACTTGTACGTTTGGCGTGATGGAGCCGGTGAACCACATACCTCTTTGCAAGGCCACACACGTGTCATAAGGTAACTTCAAGCAGAAATCCGAAACCCCAACAATGAGAAGAAAACGCATGAGCAAAACATTTTGGACTTAAGACTTTATATATTCCCCAAATGTAAAATATACTATTGTTCAGCTCTTAACTGCTAAATTGTAG
Source organism: Enteromius viviparus (assembly GCA_032353835.1). Lineage (NCBI taxonomy): Eukaryota > Metazoa > Chordata > Actinopteri > Cypriniformes > Cyprinidae > Enteromius > Enteromius viviparus. Next base: position 2,067,198 of record JAUCNO010000318.1, on the reverse strand, counting down.
ACAATTAGGCAATAAAGTATTATAAATCTTGAAATCATGAGACTCTCAAAAAGCCAAATATTAATATATCTGACTTGAGAATGTAAATATTCTATTCCAATATAACAAAAATGATAATAAATACATTTTTTACTATTTTAGTGATTTGGACTGGTCGTGGTTTGAACCAGAGTTTCTTGTTACAAGCTCTGTGGACACATACATCTACATATGGGACACAAGGTGAGTGTGGACAAAGAGTGCATGATAAAGGTCTTTTCCCCCATATTTTACTTTTTATATGATTTTTTGTTATTATATCCAGGGATACTCGAAAACCAACCGTGGCTCTGTCTGCTGTGGGTACGTGGAGATACTCATCAATTAGTTTATTCATGCAATGTCCATTCTTTTATTTATCGTTTTGTTTTGTCACTTTCCCTCTGTATAATAGCTGGAGCCTCTCAGGTGAAGTGGAACAGACGGAATCACTATTGTTTGGCGTCAAGTCATGATGGTGATGTCAGAATCTGGGACAAGAGGGTGATTGTTACTTGCTGCATCATGATTATATAACCATCATCGATATCAGTTATCAATTAATCAGTCTTTGTTTGTCTGTTGATCTGTCTGCTTACTGTTCTGTGCTTCAGAAACCAAACACTGCTGTGGAGTATGTAGCTGCCCACCTGTCAAAGATTCATGGTCTGGACTGGCACCCGGATAACGAGTACATCCTGGCTACTTCCAGTCAGGACAACTCTGTTCGGGTGATTAGAATCATCATGGATCATATTGTTCACACTCTTATTCTGTTTATTTTACACTTGATTGTGTGTCTGTAATGATTTCCCTTCAAGTTCTGGGACTACAGACAACCCCGGAAGTACGTTGATATCTTGTCGTGTCAGGTGCCTGTGTGGAAGGCCAGATACACGGTACAGTTTAAAACATTATTTAAATGTTCAATTAAGGTATAATATTATTTTTTCTGATATAAAAAGTTTTTCTGTATTGTTTATCAATATGGTGACCACTACACCACCAGTCAAAGGTTTGGAATAACTGATGTTTATGAAAGATATCGCTTATGGTTATCAATGTTTTTGTCATGAAAATACACAATTTCTAATAAATCTGACTTTTCAGCATCATTACTCCAGTCTTCAGTGTTACATGATCCTTTAGAAATCATGCAAATACACTGACTTGCTGCGAAGGCAATAGTTATAGTTATTAATAATTAAGCATCAATAATAATTGATAATAATAATTATAGATCAGCGTATTACAATGATTTACAAAGAATTTTGTGTCACTTAAGACTTCAGTAATGATGCTGAAAATGCAGTGTTGCATCACATAAATAAAATATATTATTTAAATAGTAAAGTTACTTTGAATGGTAATAATATTTAACAATTGTGTTGTTGTCTAAATGAATACAGCTTTGGGGTGCATGAGAAACCTCTTGCAAAAACATAAAAAAATCGTAATTTCTGTCCAGTATTGACTTTTCCCTCTTATATTTGCATCATGTAATACTAAACACAAATTAGCATATTATACTCATTGCATTCTCTTCCCCTCATTCTGTTCAGCCCTTTTCTAACGGCCTGGTTACAGTGATGGTTCCTCAGCTCCGGCGAGAGAACAGCCTCCTGCTGTGGAGCACACTGGAGCTGAACAGTCCTGTTCATGCCTTCGTGGGCCACGACGATGTTGTGCTTGAGTTTCAGTGGAGGCCACAGAAAGAAGGTAAGAGGAGGAACCAGCAGCTGGTGATAATTCTGTGAATGAGTGCTTCATTTTGACTTTAAATACACACAAGTACTATAGTCTTCCACTGTCCATTCTGTATTTTAGGTTCCAAAGACTGCCAGCTGGTCACGTGGTCCAGGGATCAAACCCTGAGGATTTGGAGAGTAGATCCTCAGCTTCAAAAGGTGATGCTCAGGAACTCAATGCTTTTGGTACAGCTGGTGACTTTATGTTTGAGACTGATGGGCTCATGTGATCTGTAGCTGTGCTGTGCCAATGACATTGTGGACGAGTTGATGGAGGGCTTGACGCTCACCACAGAGACGGAGAAAACTCTGAGGTCCCAAGACTCTGAACCTCCGCTCAGCCCTGGATTCACAGCGGACAACTCACAAGGTGAAAAAAGATAGAATAGAATTAACAATAGACAGAAATCTGCACAGATCGGATTTAAAATGAGCCAAAAAAAATAAAGGCGTGCTTGTCTCTGTATCTTTAATATTTTTACTTTCATCTATACTATTCTGTTGTATGATATAGACAAAGGCATACTGTTAGACTATTATACCATTCAACAGTTTGTGGCTAGTTTTTTTTCTAAATCAGCATATTAGAATGATAACTGAAGGATCGTGTGACACTGAAGACTGGAGTAATTACTGCTTTAAATTCAGTTTTGCATTCCACAAATAAATTCTAATGTAAAATATATTCAAATACAAAACAGTTTTTTTAAATTGTCATAATGTTTAACAATTTCTTAAACAGGTTTTGCTCTATTTCTTATCAAATACATGCCTGAATTCTTTTAAAAACAAGATTTTGAACTAATATTAAAATTTATTTTGGATTAAAACAATGGTTTTAATGTTTTATGATTATATTATTGATTATAAAACATCCCGTTCTCTGTTTATTATGATGTGAAAGGTGGATATTCCAGTCAGATCCTAATTTTAATGCATTGCAGAAAATCTGGTTTCCAGCCAAAATATCAAAAAAATTATTAAATCAAGAAGGATGATTATTAAATCAAGTGAATTTTTGCTTAAAATTAGCAAAATGAACTTGTTTCCTTTTTTAACTAAGCTTATTTTTCTTACCCCATTATTCTGCTTGTTCTAAGCAAAAACTCACTTGGTTTTGACGCCAAAAGACCAGTTAACAAAAGCATATTTTGCAGCGTGAAGAATAAATTACTGTCTGTTCACAGATCAGTTTGATGGCCCTCAGTCTGGTGGCAAGAACGACGTACCGGGTTTACCTCAGACTCTGCAGCAAGAATTTTCTCTGGTCAACTTACAGATTCGCAACGTCAATGTGGAGGTCAGTCAGTGTGATTTCCGAGTATCACGTTGGAAAATTCTAAGAAATGGCATGCAATGAATCAACAGTTCATCATTAATAGAACAGTGACATTATTGTTATTGCAGATGGATGCTGTGAACCGCAGTTGCTTTGTGTCTGCCGACTGCGGAGCCAATCGTGTTCGTCTTGTGGTGAAGTTCCCTGCCCAATATCCCAACAATGCAGCTCCGTCTTTCCAGTTCGTCTCTCCCACGAACATTTCGTCTTCCATGAAGACCAAGATACAGAAGGTTTAAATTCTAAGTTAACACCCATCAAACTATCCTTGCCATTTAAACGATGTCATGTTAAAGCAGCATCATCTCTTTTGTAGATCCTGACCGATACATCACTTCAGAAGGTAAAGAGAAACCAGAACTGCTTAGAGCCGTGTGTTCGACAGCTGGTGTCTTGCTTAGAGTCAGATGGAGTCATGGTGAGTGAGCTTTACTTTTATACTCACCGGTTTATTCAAACACTTTGCAATTATGCAAATTTTGCATTATGCAAATTCTTTCCATGCTCACTGTGATGAGTTTTTAAATCACTGTCTACTGTTGAATGTCCAGGAGGACGGTACGAACCCTTACGTGTTCACCAACCCGGTAACTCCTGCGCTTCCTGCTTTTCCTCGAGTAACCAACACTTATGGCTCCTACCAGGACTCCAACATCCCCTTCCCACGCACCTCAGGGGCGCGTTTCTGCGGGACAGGTAGTATTGGATAAGACCCTTTTGTATTGTTTTAATTGTTGTCCATTATGCATGAAATAGATATATTGTTTGTATATTAAATAAAATGTGTAAAACATCATATATATATATATATATATATATATATATATATATATATATATATACACTATTAAAACAGTAACATATTTATAGTCTCACATGCTCACTAAGGCTGCATTTGATCAGAAATACAGTAAAAACAGTAAAAGAATGTATTTTTATTTTTTATCTTTAGCATCATTACTCCAGTGTCGCATAATCCTTCAGAAATCATTCAATGTGATGGTTTGCTGCTTCAGAAATATTTTTGATTATTATCATTGTTAAAAATGCTCATGCTGCTTAATGCTTTTGTGGGTATGTTTAGGGTATTTGTTTTTAAAGAAATTAATATTTTTTATTTTCCAGTTCGTCAGTAAAATATGTATGTTACTGTGATGTTATAATGTCACAATAATGTTTCTATTTCAAATAAAAAGGATCAGTTTTTACAAAAAAGTGAAGCAGCAAAAACATTTTTAACACTATCAGTAATTGAGCACCAATATCAATTTATGATAGTTGAGCACATTAGAATGATTTCTGAAGGATCATGTGACACTAAATACTGGAGTGAGGAAACTGTAAAAAATAAGAATGAATTGCATTTGAAAATTGAAAATGATTCTTAAATTGTAATAATATTTTACAATATTTTTTACTATGTTTTGTAAATTATTTGTTGTTTGTATTGTTTAGACGGCCTTGATTAACGTCTTTTTCAAAATAAAAAAATAAAATAAAAACTTTGTTTTTATGTAAGGCATACATTTCAACTTAATTTGCTGTTAGGTTCCTTGGTTTATTTCACTCGGCCTATGACTATGCACCGTGCGACTCCTCCGACTGAACCTACTCCCAGGTGAATATTCAATCTTGTTTGTTTGTTGTATCTGAAACATGGCAATTTATCATTTTTAATTATTATTTGAATACAGTGGTAACCAGTTTAGCCCGTGTCCTAAGATGAAGTCTGTGTGTTTGTGCAGGTCATTGTCAGCTCTCTCGGCGTATCACAGCGGGGTGATGACACCCATGAAAATGCGAACAGAGTCTCAGACCACCCTGAGGTTGTACAGCGGGAGCCCAACACGCACAGACAAAGGCCAAGTGTCCATATCGTCCTTTTACTACAAAGAACGGGTGAGACTCGTCACACAGGACGGAAGCTTGTATAAGCAAATTTATATTCAGCAGCCATAGCTTTTTATTTTATTGCAGAGCTGTCAAATGATTAATCACGATGTGTGTGCAAAATGTGTGTGCTGTGTATATATATTATGTAAGGGAGAATGTAGAGGCAGCCGGTAGTTATCGCAGATATAAGCCCCGACAGCGTGATCAGGTTTGTGATCAGGCTTATTTCACGATAACTACAGGCTGCCTGAACATTATCCCGCTTATTACACGGCTACTTGCCACATAAGGAAAAAAACTGGGCATAAATATGAATTTGAAACATTTTATTGACATATTTGTTTTAAATTAACATTTTCATCCTTCCACGAAACGATATAGTACCACGTGACTAACATTCAAACGTTAGTAAGACAATTTATAACATCTACATATGAATATATAA
>JAUCNO010000318.1:2047161-2061655 GCA_032353835.1 Enteromius viviparus | reverse complement strand
CATTCCAGAGAGCCGTGTAATAAGTATATATAAATACACACACAGTACAATATATATTATGAAAATAAACATGTATTTACATTATAATTTTTTTTTCTGAAATATATGCATGCATATGTGTGTATTTATGTATACATAATAAATATACACAGCACAAATATATATATGTAAACAAAAACTTTTATTTTGGATGTGATTAATCGTTTGACAGCACTGTTTTATTTTGTTTTATTCTATTCTGTTTTATTTGTTGTTTTGTTTTTGACAGGGCTATTAAAAAATAAAATAGCGCTGTATGTTTGCCTGTCTGCAGAAAGTTTTACACATTATTTTAAATATGTAATTTATTTTCAAGGCATGACTGTATTGTTCCTCCTTGGTTGAATAACATGTTTTTCCACTTTTTGTTCAGTTGTTATTCTTTCTTTTCACATTCCACCCATCCACCCGCTTGTTCCACCTGTTCAAAAGCACCATTTTCACAGTTCATTTTCACTGTTGTTCTCTGTGCTGTCTTTCTGCTGTTGAGTTTTGGTGGCATGGGTCCCTCACTCATGTTGCTGTGGTCTGTTTTATCCAATCAGAAGCTCCCTCTGTCTGCTCCCCGCCGCTGGTCTGTGCAGACTATTCATGACTGTCCGGTATTGACCTCCGCCCCTCCCTCCCATTTATTCTCTGTCTCAACTACTTGCTCTAATGCCAAATGTTTTGTTGCTTTAAAGCATTTCATTCACTTGCTGTCATACATTTCATGGATGGCACATCACAGCTCATCATTTTGCCCTAAATTTTCTCCTCTGAAAAAATTCTGTACTAATTTAGCAGGTGTTTACAGATCGTAAAAATGAAAGATCATCTATTTTCCTTTTTCTCTTTCTGATGTATATTATGTTGTCTGTAAAAAAAAAAGATAATAAAAAAAATAATATATATATATATATATATATATACATACATATACTGTATATATGTGTGTGTGTGTGTGTGTGTATGTATATGTATATTAAATATTTAGTACTTTTATTTTTATTTAACGGCTGCTACTGAATATTTACGGTTAGTAGAAATTCTTGATTTAACCACATTTGGGAAATAATTTTAGACCCTTATATTTCAAATAAAGCTTTAATTTTGATTTTAACAACTTAACATTTTTAATGCATTTAAAAAAATCTCAGTAATTTAGAAAAAAAATGATTTGACAAATAATTATAGTAATTCTAATGATAACATTACATGCATAATAATAATAATTATATATATATGTATATAAATATAATGATTTATTATTAGGTTCTCAAAAGGTTTTTTTTTTATTCTGACTGATGTATTTATATAACTTTCATCAGAAAGGGACTAATCCTGTTGTTTGTCGCTATTACGGTGTTCAGAAATCCCGCCGCTGGAAAGGCAAGCGAGAAGGAGGAGACTACAACAGCAGACCCATCAAACTGGCTGGCAAAGTGATCATCCAAGAAATCTCGTGTCTGCTTCCTGTGCACAAAGCCCTCGGGGAGACATACGTGTATGTTATGTTTTCTCAGATAGAAAAACATTCCAGGGCATATTAAGTTGATGTCTGTCTCATTAGTAGCAGCGATACAATACTGTAGAAATCTTTGATTTAAATGTCATCTTGATCCTCAGCATCTTTTTGTTTTCTTCACCTTAGGCTTAATGTTAATGACATACAGGACACGTGTCAGAAGAATGGGGCGGCTGCTTTAGCAATGGGCCGCAGGGATTTAGCAAAGGTATGTAATATTAATTAATGCTTGGAATAATTAAGATTTTTGAAACGTTTGTACCAGAATAAACACAAAACATACTGTTTAGAATGGGATTTCAGCATTTAAACAAAGGGCAGTTTCCAGAACATGGTTTGAGACTAGTCCTAGATTCAAATAAATGTTAGAGCTGTCTAAAATGGAAAAAGCTTGCACTGACGTACCTTAAAATACATTACTGCCATTGTTTTGTCTTAAAATTCTCCCAGGTAATGCTTTTTTTCTAAAAACTACTTAAATGTCCTAAATTAACAATGACCTAGTCCTGGCTTAATCTAATACCTGTCTGAGAAACCGCTCCTATAAGTGTTAGATGAAAGTAAAAGCTGTAATATTGTGATATATTTTTATCATTTAAAATAACAGTTTTTTCATTTGAATATATTTTAAAATGTAGTTTATTTTACAGTGTCACATGATCTTTTAGAAATATGCTGATTTGCTGATGAAGAAACATTCTTATTTTTATTAATGTTGAAAATCCACTTAAACTACTTAAAATTGGTAAATCTGGAGTACTTTTTTAAAGACATTAACACTTTGAATAAAAAAAAGATGCTTTAAATATCATTAAAGATATTTATAATGTTATAATTTATATGTTTTAATGTTCTTCTGAACTTTGTATCCATCAAAAAATCCTAAAAAAACATATATAATGGTTTTCACAAAAATGTTAAACAAAAAAGCAGTTTTCACCTACAATAAAAGGATTGTTTTTTAAATGAGCTTTGCATCACAGTAATAAATTACATTTGGAAGTACAGTTATTATAAATTGTAATAATATTATTTATCAATATTAACATTTCTGCTGTATATTTAATCAAACAAATGCAGCATTTGAGCATAAGAGACTTCTTTCAGAAGCGTTAATACATTTTCATTATTCCAAGGTTTTTACCTTAGTGTACAGTAGTCAACATTTGAAGTGAATCCAAAAAGTTCATCCAAGTTGTCCTATGTCTTTAGGTTTGGGCGCTTGCCTCGGCAGCTACAAATCTTGACCTCAGTCCTGACCCTGACCCTGATGCTGGAACTCCCTGGGCCAAGCACCCATTCGGCCGACACCTGCTGGAGACATTGTGAGTTGGAGCTTTAAATCGGTGAAACCATCAGAAGTGCATTATATCCAGCTAGAATTGATGAGCGTGTTCACTTGCCTCTTTCCTCCACAGACTCGAACACTACAGTCAGATGAGTGATGTTCAGAGTCTGGCCATGCTGTGCAGTGTGTTCAGAGGTCACAGCAATCCTCAGGAATATTTCACTCTATACGGACATCAGCAACCTCGAGCGGCGTCTGTAATGCCACATCACTCCCGCTACGTATGCTTGAAAACCTGATTTATTTATGCATGTATTCTGTAGGACTGAATTGTTCCGTTGTACATTTCTTGCTTAAATATGTTGGAAATATTTGTGTTAATCATAGAGGCTGCTTTCAATATCTGTGACCTGCATCTTATTTGTTTTTTGTTATTAATGCTTCTTTAGCCCAGCTTCACCTCTAGTTCGGTCACATCTGGATCATGTTCAAGTACCTCAGACTCTGCAAACACTCCGTGGACCATGGGTGAGAGATCCTGAGTTTATTCACAGATTACATTTCAGTTTTTACGTCTTTATGAGAAAATCACAACCAAAAATTTTTTTTATGACTATTCAGAGTTGCATATTGGTTGGTTTAATGTTTTGTGTAAAATCTGAGCAAAAAATACATTATTTGGCATGTAATTAATATAATGAATCAATTTGTATACCTCTATATATATATATATTTATATATTCTATTTATATAAATTATAGTAATTATTAATACTAAAGTAGTATTTTCTTCATTTTTTTATTAAAAACTGAAGATGATGATTATAATTAGCAATTTAAAAAATTAATAATAATAATAATAGTAACATTGTAAATATTTATTATAATTTTAATAGTGATGTCAAAATTTTATTTGTGATTAATCGCATCCAAAATAAAAGTTTTTGTTTAGATATAAGTGTATTGTGTATATATAAACACACACATTATGCTGTGTAATCTATAAAGACTATATATATAGTCTTTAAATATATATATTTACTGAATTCCTGTGAATAACATTAATATTGTTTTCTTAATTATTGAGTACATTAATCTGATGCACGTTCATATTTTACTCCTAAAATGTAATTTTTAATCAAATTAATAAAGATTATCCCAGTTGTTTGTGTTTGTTTTCCTCTTAAAGTTGCATGTTTGTCTTCAGCTAATTTTGAACAATAATTTAGTTGAATTGTAGCAAAATGATTCCGCAGCATGACACAGAAGTTTTAGTTACAGGTCTGTTCACCTCCCTAGCTTCTGATCATGTTTGTTAAATATTGGTCTTTCCTCTTTCAGTTGGACGTGAATCAGAGCATGCTCCTCCTTGGGGAGAATCATCTCCGGATGACTATCGCTATGCAAACCAGATATACACTGACCCCCGAGAACGAGAAAAAGAACAACACGACATGAACAAAAGGTGAACGCCCCGTCTAACCCGTGACTCTTCCACACATCACATTAACACTGCATCCACACACTCTAAAGAGGTGCTGCTGATTCACAGATTACTGGACCCCTCTAACTCCTGGCAGTTTGATGACTTCAAGAAGTGTTACGGTGAGATCCTGCACAGATGGGGCATGAAGGACAAGAGGGCAGAGGTGCTCAAATTTGTCTCCTGCCCTCCAGAGCCACACAAAGGCATAGGTATGTTAAAGAAACAGGGTTCCAAACAGCTTCTGGATGTGTTTACGGTAAATAATAGATATGTGCATTTTGCTTTGTTTTTAAAGAAATTATTCTTCAGATATTATCAGATGTAAATGTTTGAAATGTTAAATTGTAGACAGTTTATTAAAGGTTTTGGTTATTTTAGTGAGAATTATTATTTTTTTTACTATTATTTAGTGTATAATTAATACCATTAATATACAATTTATTCAACAATTATTGTTATTTATAAACAATAACAATTACTATGATAATAATAATAATTTATAATGCTAATTTATTGTTACTTGTTATTATCCTATTAATAATAAAATGTCATATCTAATAGTTATTTAATTATGCTTCTTTGCACAAAATATGATGCACTGCAACTGTTTTCAACATTTATAATTATAATAATAATAATTTTAATTAATTCAATTAATAATCATTTTAATTAGATTATTATTGTTTTAGTTATTTATAGATAGTAGTACTTATAACATTATTATATTATTGTTTTTGTGATTAATTATTTACTAATTGATTATTATTATTAATAAATATTAATTGTATAATTATAGTAGTAGTAATAATATTTGTTTTGTATAATATAAGATATTAGAAGTAAAAAAAATGTATAGTATATATATTTAATATTTTATAATGTATATTTTAACTATGCACAAAAAATATTAAGCATCAACTGTTTTCAACATTTATAATAATACATTTTTCTTGAGCAGGAAATCATGTGGTGTTATACTTTACATTTTATTCTGGTGCAAACTTCCTTTGTGGATCAAATAAAAACAGTTCTTTCTGATAATCCTTAAGCATTGTCTCACATTCCTGGGACTTGGATCAATGTTTAACTCTCGAACAAATGTTTATGAGTCTGTCTTTGCTCTCGTACACAGAGTTTGGCGTGTACTGCTGCCACTGTCGCAGTCAGGCCCGTGGCACCCAGTGCGCCGTCTGCAAGCGCTTCACCTTCCAGTGCGCCATCTGTCACGTGGCCGTACGTGGCTCCTCTAACTTCTGCCTGAGCTGTGGCCACGGAGGACACACCAGTCACATGATGGACTGGTTTCGCTCTCAGGAGGTCTGTCCCACCGGCTGTGGGTGCCACTGCCTGCTCCAAAGCACTTTCTGAACTTCACAAATAACTAAAACGTCAAGAAACGCCTCAAAACTCTTAGTACTGTAGCAACTCCTCGGTAAAGAAATGTTGAGGAACACCAGCATCATTCGGGGTGGACTAACAACTGTGTACAATTATGTTCTAACGAGGAGCTGCAAATATCAACCTTGTAATAGGTCAAAGCCAGCCTAGTTAGTAAAGTGAAATTGTTATACAGTGCTGTTTTTTGCACTTTTATACCTGTTGATTTGGGTAGAGCTCATATTTGCTCCATAAGGTGCCAAGGAAATCGATCTGTGAAAGGGAAAAGGGAAATGTTGCTGATTTTTATGGTTATGAAACAAAGAAATATTTTTTCAAATGTATGTTTTGAGTGCTCTTTTCAGTTGAAAAGAAGATTTAAAAAGTTTTGTTTCCCTTCACAAGAGAATCGTTGTGATTTGAAGGATTAACAATGTACAGTATGTGTGCCATAAAAATATTAATAAATTTGACAATACAGTGATTATTGCTTCATACGCCAATGCTGGAACTCTTTTATGATATATGCTCGTAAAAGTGTATTAACCATCATCACTACCTCATAAATAAATTACATATTACATTTTTAACTTAATGAATAAAGCTAGTAAGACTGAAACAAACTTGTTTACTACTAAATTCTGTACTGATTATGGTCTACAGCAAATTATTAAATGGCTTCTTGTTATTTTTTCATTATATTAACCTGGATCTCAATAGTCAAATGACTTTTGAGGAGAAGAGGGTTTTTTTATGCTGAAGCATGATTTAAAGGTTAAGGATCTGTGTTGAAGTGCACTTATGAATGTTTTTTGCTAATGCAAGAACGCTCTTTACAGACGCACATAATTATGTGGCTTCATTCAAGCTCTTTTATTATGCTGTCTTGAGTTTCTTATTCATGCTAACTCTTATTGATGTCAGCCTGTTTAGTGTGTGTGAAGTGGATTAATATGGACTCTGTCATTGATTTACAGTTAGTGAAGCAGCTGACCTGCCTGCGACCCTTTTCATGCAACATACTGCGAAACAGCAATATTAAACATTGAGAAGGAAAAAGCATTAAGATAATGCTGCATCCAGACAAATGCATATTGGATGGGAATAGATTATGTGAACTTTTGCCATTATTTGGACACTGTGTTCAATGTTCTATCAGTATGTACAAAATGTAAATTGGAGCTTCAGACTGAATTTTTTTTTTTTTTTAAATCTAGCTTCATCGTCCACAATGTTTATTTTCAAATTAATAAACCCTGAACATATGCAAATGCAAAGCTGCAATATTGACATTTCTATACAGAGGGAGGGAAAGACATGTATTTTGTCACAGTGCAAATATTACACATGTAAATGCATTCATAACAATGTACTGTAAATGCAAACAATAAAGAGTAGGCTACATCACAAACTTTAATAAGTATGCACAATAAAATAAACATGTATGCAGTGCATAAGTAGCATATTAGCATGCCAAGATTAGTCATAAATAATGTAGTGTTATATGCTGAAAAACTTTGTTCCCATAAACCAGAGGAAGTTATGAAAAGATGACTCATATTTAAACAGTAACTGATTTCTTGCTCATGCAGGTTCAAAAATTCATGTTTGTCAGCATTTTCAAGAACAGAATAGAATAGACAAGTCACAGTTGAAAAAAAAAAATAATAATAATATATATATATATATTATTATTTAATTATAATTATATTATTTGTATTGTTTTAAAGTACAGATTATGTAATATAATATTATTATAGTATAGTTGCAACAGATAATATAATATGACCCCAGATAAAAAACATTTTAGACAAATAAACAAACTTAAACAGTAATACATATCTAATTATGCCTTACATCTAACAACATTAACAGACTGAATGTCTGTAGTAACTGAGTAGTAAAATATTTTTATGGAGTCTAGTGTGTGTTAAATCCTCCGCAGTAAGCAGTGAAGTGAGCTCGATCTGATCTCTTTCATCCGACGTTAGTTTTCTGATCTCGAAATTACTGATCCCACTACGACGAAGGCCCAGCTAATGAATATTAATTTCGCCTTGCAGACGTTGCTTGGTAACCTTCCTGGAGTGTCCGCTTACTTGACTTAATTAATATTCATAATCCATGCCTTCCTCACAGTTGGATTCGTTTATTGGACAAGTGTTCGAGGCTTATTTACAAACGTCAGTGGTCCAGCCAATCAATAAAGCCTTCTGGGCCCGCGTCACGTGGCGTCATTAATATTCATGAGCAAAGCCTTCGCCGTAGTAGGTTCGTCCGGTCAGCGCGGAGTCTTCAGCGGCAGAGTGAGTGGAGCTTGTTTCAGCTGTTTGTGGTTGAAGATGGCGGCGTGTAGACGTGTTCAGCTGCTGCTGCTCCTCGTGTCTCCCTGCCTGCTATCCGTACAGGCTGTTAAACCTCTTCCAGGTTTTGGGATTATCCATCCTCCGGCTGCCGCCATGCACCAGCCGTTCAGACCCGCGCTTCCGAACCCCGGGAATAACGCCGCCGCGTCCTCTGGTGCTCAGTCTAAAAGATCCACCGGCTGGAAGCTGGCAGAAGAACAGGCCTGCCGGGACGACGTGACCCGGCTGTGTCCAAAACACACCTGGACAAATAACCTGTCTGTACTGGAATGCCTGCAGGACAAGAAAGAGGTGAGCAGCACCCCTAATGATGATGGTGATGTGTATACTAGAATAATTAAACATGATAACAACAGCAATACAAATAATATATAATAGTTATTTAACTTAATTGATATATTTGATGTATCTTTTTTTTTTAACACATTTTATATATATAAAGTATTATTATATTTATATTATAATACTATTTTAATTAAAATAATTCATTATTTAATTAACTTATGTAATACATTTGTGTTTTTTATATATATATATATATATATAATGTGTATATATATATATATATAATTTTTTTTTACTGCTATATATTTATTATTGATGATAACAATATAATTTGTAATTGTATTTTTATTGTTGTTTTTATTATTATTATTATTATTATTATAGCCTACATTTGAACTCAGGGTGGGTACTTTTACTTCCTTTTATTTGGCTTTGTGAATTTCAGACTGATGAGTGAAGTATATAAGGTAGAAGCTTTCCAGATCCAAACTATATTGAGACATTTCAGTTTAATTATTATCTATGTATCGATTCATTTTATAGATTAATTTAGCGACTCTATGAAGTACAGTTATGCCATGGAGGTCCATAATAGCCGATGAAAGCTATCTTAGCATTCCTGTTCATCTCAATTTCGTTTTGTCAGGTCTGCTGCCAAGTTGTTTTCAGCCAATCATTTGAGCTGTAAATACCATGTGACTAATTACTGGGGAGCTGCAGGAAAATGACATCCTGACGATGATGATTGGCTCTTACAAGCCCTTCACTCCTAACTAGGGTCAACTTTGTCAAGGAGTCTTTAATTCCAGGTGCATAAGCTCTCCCACAGCATCTGAATGCATATTTAAAAGTATATACAAGCATGCAAACGTTCTTATTTTACAACTGTACAAGCACAGACCTTTGATATGGATTGGACTAACTTAAGAACAAGCTTAAAATCTTTAAACTAGATTTGTCTTTGGTGGTTTTCCGTGCCGTGCTGGTTGACACAGTGACCTAGTTGTGCGGATGAGGAAATTATTGAAGGAGTAACTTTTGTTTAGACGCAGCAGATGCCCTGCGAGAAGTTACATTTTATTTAGAATGAAATTTGGTCGGCATGATCAAACTCTTTCAAATAAACCAATAAAAGTAACAAAAAAGTGATTTAGATGATTCATTAAATGTACAATGTATTTTTTTAAGAGAAGTGGTTGCAAGCACTTTATTTTAGCTACATTTAAATTATCCAGTTTTTTTAATTTAACTAGAAAAATGTAACTAGTTTGCAACCACTTACCGTACTACTTACTATTACCGTATTACTTACCGTAATTTTTTTATATTTATTTTTTTAGATTAATATGATAAAAAAATCCAATTAATAATCTAACAAAAGAAGAACTCGAAGGACTCGGTGACTTAATTAATATTCATAATCCATGCCTTCCTCACAGTTGGATTCGTTTATTGGACAAGTGTTCGGGGCTTATTTACAAACGTCAGTGGTCCAGCCAATCAATAAAGCCTTCTGGGCCCGCGTCACGTGGCGTCATTAATATTCATGAGCAAAGCCTTCGCCGTAGTAGGTTCGTCCGGTCAGCGCGGAGTCTTCAGCGGCAGAGTGAGTGGAGCCACCAAAAATGAGTGCTTTTCTTTTGTATAGTAAACAGACTAAACCAATATTTTTTTTTTTTACTGAAAATCTGCAAAAACCAATTGTTTATGACACTTGCAATGCTTGTCATGTATTTGAATATTCAAACAAATTTGTATTCGAGAGCTACTTTCTTTAAACTTAACACAAACTACTAATTTGACTGTCCTTTACTGATAATATTTAGAGTTGGAGTTAAGTCCCTGATTAACTAAAAATGCAGTGCATGCTTCTTTTTCATTTGTGTTCCACAGAAATAAGAAAGTCTGGCTTTATCCGTGCGGTAGATCTAAGCCGTGTATGCATATTATACACGAGCCATTCTTCTTAAACATTTGCTTTCTGCTGTTCGGAGCTGCTCCTCCCTGACTTCTTGGCTCTGATGGTGCACCACTTTTCATCTGGCAAATACAAGGGCCAAGGTTCATTTGCAGCTAGACACAAATTCATTTAGGCTGAAAAACATCTTCGAGCAGCAGTTTTCTCTACTAGACTTTCACAGCCTCTTGAGCTTCTGTTTAAATGTCTCTTATAGTACAGTCTCTCCCACAGTATGCTAAAATCCAGCTCTCATTACAGTCACAGCTTTAAACGCGTATTGATGGCACTATGCCTCTCTCTCTCTTTCTCTCTCTTCAGTAATTCACAGACTCAGGCCTCTCATTAGTGTTGAAGCGAGGTCTTGCTCTCTGGTCCGTTATAACTAATTTCAACACCTGAGGGACATTTCAGATAGCGGTCTGTCTGAAACACGACTATTATGTGCGTCCCATTTAGGGTGTCAAATCTTTGTTTCGTTAGCCTTGAAATGCAATTGCATGTACGCTTCGAGTTCGTTCCTCTGAAAATTTAAATGAGGCTGGCTGAATGTCTTGCTCTGATGTATTCGGTGGTAATATGATGGTATTAATTGGTCTAAATTGTGTCTAAAAAGAGCAGTATGCGCACTTGGTATGTAGCTTGCAGAGACTCTGATATAGTTTCAAAAGGAAAATACTTTTCATAAGTCCACAAATGACAATGATGAACCTACATTTACATGGTAATGTATGAATAGACAATATACACACACACACACACACACACTAATTTTCATTTGTTTATTTTTCAGAATTGCAATGCAATTTTTGTCAAGTCATGTAGTATAAGTCTTTGCATAGTACTAGTTTTTGGGAGGATTGCAGTATGTTTTGTGGACAAGTAAAGTAGTGTAGTATTTAACTTTTATTCTGTTTTGGGAGGTTTATCATTTATATGTATTTATTTTATTTTACTTCGGTTACTTACATGGTAATATATTATGTATTTGATTTTTATTAAATTTTTTGGGAGGATTGCAGTAATTTTTTGAACAAGTTTCATGGTATTATATATATATTTGTAAATGTATTATTATTATCATTATTATATTACATTACATTTTATTTATTTAAAAATTTGTTTTGTTTTTAGGGGGGATTTGCAATACATTTTTGGATCCATTTAGCTGTAATGCAAATGAAAAGTATTTAATTAATTTTAATAATTTTAAGTTTTGTGGTATTATATATGCATAGTAATTATTTGTTTTCTGGGGGGATTGCAATACATTTGTGGACCAATTTAGCTGTAATGCAAATGAATAGTATTTAATTAATTTTAATACATTTTTTTAGGTGGGCTTCAATAGATTTTTGGACGTGTAGTACATGTAGTGTGTATAATATTTATTTATTCATTTGGAATTGCACCAGGTTTTTTTTAACAAGTAACTTAATGCACAAGTATATCATGCAATGCAGTGCTGTATATCAAAAGAATACACTGCAAGCTTTCAAGCCAACCCTATAGTTTTGGCAGAGGCAGCAGATAGAAGATGATAATTATTCTAGCATGAAAGAAAGATCAAGACAAGCTGTATACCCATCTCACAGTCTCTTCTTCTGTACCGCATGCCAAGTTCATTTGCCCGCAAACGGTTGCTTCAGCAGTCCTGACCACGGCTCTAATTATTGGGATAATTGCTTTGCAGAGGCTCGGTAACAGCTGTGGCCTTCTGAAGAGGTAAATGATGTCCATAAATCTCTTCTCCTTCTCCCTGAGGTCAGACCCCTCCGGGTCTGTCTTTTTTGCGAACGAACCCTTGCAAACGGTGGAAGCAGGAGGTAAGGTGGTCGTGGCACAGCTGCATCACGTCTGTCTTACTTTAATTTGCATTTTTAGCAGGTTCCTCTACTGGTGGGACGCTGCGGTAGGTTTGCTGTAAACAAAGCAGCTAGCGTGACTGATATGAGACTGTCCCGCGGGGATCCGGGGCTGAGATCCTGATAAAGTAAACCAAAGAGCTTAGCTCTTAATCAAACATTTAGTTTGGTATAAGAGAATGGAAAGAATGAGGCAGATAAGCTATTGTGTCTTGTGTGCATTCTTTAAGACTAAACCTGAGATACCATGTGTTTTGTTTGAGTATGTTTTTGTGGGCTGTAAAGCAGTTAGTGTGGAAATATGGTCTGAGACTCTAATGAATCTAAAATGAAGTGTAATAAACTCATTTGGTGCACCGCTGAGGGGAGACTGTATATTTTATGGCTTTGACAGCTGTTTAAGACACCATAGTGTGATGTTGATGTTGGTGGATGGTTACTTATTACCATAAAGTTATGTGTTTATTTTAAAGAACGAAGTTCTAACTTTAGAAATGATAACGGAAAAATAAATTACATTTTATGTAAAAAAACTAGGCCTGTTTTGTGATTTTCATGTCAATTAAAAATTGCAAAACATTAAAAAACTTATAAATGCTTATGTGCAAGATTATTGTATTTTCATTTATCTAATTATCAATCCATTTATCCATCTAATTCTGTATTTTTATTCAAATCAACCTAAATAAAGGTAATATAACAAATACTATTCTAGTATATTTTACAATTTTTTACATTATTTTTAATTTTTTATTTAAAAAGTTGGCAGTAATGATTCGAAAAACTTTTTTTTTCCTTTGGAATTCTATTAAAATTGTATAGAATTTTCTTGTATAAGCATTATTGCAGTATCACAAAAGATTTGGGTGGTAAAATGTGACTAATTGTAATACAAAATAATGGCAATAATAGTACTAAAAATAGGTTTATTTTTTTATGCAAATTTTTTTTTTTCCTTTTTCTTTTTTTTTCTTCTTTTTTTGAGGTTTTCCCCCTTTTTTGCATTATTGCAATAAGATTTGTCCTATACGATTTTTCATTATTGCAATTATATTTTTTCAAACAAAATCTAGCTCCTTTTTTCTTTCTGTGTAATTTCGGGTTGGCGTATGACTCAGACATGATCTTGACAGGTTTCATAGATTCACTTTGTAATTGGTGAGGGTCAGTGCTGAATAAGTGCTTTCATTTTGACTAATGGTGCAGAAATCCTTTAATGGCTTGAACAAAGGCTGGTCACTGACAGCTGTCGTCAGTCAAAACGCTATCAGATATCATTGTTTTGATTTTGACTGTCAGTATCAAATGTGTTGCAATCACAAAAATGGCCTTGCAGGACTGCAATCATGTGGCTGTTCTTCTTTCTTTTTTTGCGGTTGTCAGCATCAATCAAAGGCATGCCATGTTTTTGACCTCTCAACTAATGTGTCGGGCCAACTTTTGTTGCTTTTTGATGGCAGTGAAAAAATTTACCAGCCAATCTTTGAAAAGGTCTTCTCTGAAAAGGACAAAGAGGTTGCTGCTGTTTTTCACAGCAGCTTTGATCCAGTAAATTAACAGACTCAAAACATTATTACAATAGAAGTCATGGACTAGAAAGCTTTTTTTCCACAGTCTGGTGTAAAGATTATTATACAGTGTGACTTTCAATTCTTTGAACTATGTTGTCACCTAAAAATGAACCTCCTACAGGCTGTTCTGTCTTGTTAGCTTTGTCACATAAAAGATTTAACATGCATGGCAATGAGGAACGTCTGTTCTTATTACCTCTGTAGTGTAAGAACAGGTGGAAAGCGTGTAGCACTATAAATGATTTATAGTGTATAGATGTCTTCTTGTGTACATGCAATAGCAGTATGACAGACAATCCATTTGTGTGTGTGTGTATATACACTGCTCATAAAATAAAGGGAACACTTAAACAACACGGGTAGTAACTCCGAGTCAATCACACTTCTGTGAAATCAAACTGCCCACTTTGGAAGCAACCCTGATTGACAATCAATTTTACATGCTGTTGTGTGAATGGAACAGACAACAGGTGGAAATTAAAGGCAATTAGCAAGACACCCCCAATAAAGTGGTGACCACAGACCACTTCTCAGTTTCTCTGCTTTCTGGCTGATGTTTTGGTCACTTTTGAATGCTGGCGGTGCTTTGACTCTAGTGGTAGTATGAGGAGAAGTATACAAGCCACACAAGTGTCTCAGGGAGTGCAGCTCATCCTAAATGGCACATCAATGTGATTTGTGTCTGTCAGCGTAGTGTCCAGAGCATGGAGGCACTACCAGGAGACAGGCCAGTACACCAGGAGACATGGAGGAG
>JAUCNO010000318.1:2018344-2045778 GCA_032353835.1 Enteromius viviparus | reverse complement strand
TTCCCATAGCGTCTTATCAGACGCAGTACTCGTTCCATGTCTAAGGGAACCTGGGTTACGGAAGTAACCCATACGTTTTCAGTTGTTTTTTTAGTGGTTTTTTTTTTTTGTTGTAATAGTTTTGTATTTTATATTTATACATGTTAATTCACCTTTTATATTTTATATATATATAAGATTTATTTATAGGGCTAGTTTATTTTTATATTTTATTTTCCTGTTAATAATTTTAGTGCTTGACTTTAAATGTGTTTCAGTTTTCCTCTAAAATAAATATTTTACATATATTAATATAAATATATATATAATTTTTTTTTTTTTTTTTTACTTTATTTAAACAAACAAATATTTTGAATACATTTAGTTTTAGTTAATATTAAAAACTCAATGAATAGAAGTCAGTGTTTAAATATTAATTAATACAGCCATAAAATCAAGAAAGCTTAACAGCTCGAAAAATACACTAATTATTATTTCAGAAAATTATAAATGGCACACTTTTGCTATTATTAATCCTTTAGAAATCAGAAACTCACTTTCACCGTAAATGTTTTACTGTAAAGTTAATCTTTGTTTTTTTGTAAAGGAAACAAGCGATGAGTAAAATCTAATTTATGGTAATCAACATTATAAATGCAAAGAGGTTTCATCCTAATTAGAATTTCATAATCCAGTGCAAACAATCACTGCTCTGCTCTCCTAAAGGTAAAATGTCTTTAAAAAGGAGTAACATCATTTCTGATCACATAATCAAGTTGATCGATGAATATTTCATGTGAAGCAAGTGCAGGAGGTAGTTTTCCAGGAGGTGAAAAGGTGTCTATGGTATAGTAATGCTAATATGGTAGTAATGCACTTGTGTTTCTCTGAAGGCAGAGATTTTAAGGCTAGTGTCATGAAGTCAGTCGTCCGTGCATGAATGAGGTGAGCGAGTACTTAATGCGTCTGCTGCTAGCAAATCCATGACAGTCAAACTTCACCTTTTTATGGGTCTCAACCTGACTGAAGCTGGGTCTTGTTGACAATGCTTCACCCGTGGCTTGTTTTCGTCTTAAGGCTTATGACAAATCCAGAGCCGGTGCTGTCAGTGTCGCACACAGGAAAGATTTCTGTCCCTCACACTGCTTTATAAGCAAAAAGAAGTGAATTAAGTGCTATAAACCAAATATCTACGCAAGGTGAATAGTATGCAATCAGTCAGAAATTCAATCCAAACAAGAAAATGTTTGTTTATAATGAGCATGGAGATCCTTTTTAAACATAATGAGATTATTAAAAAATATACCATTATATATCCATATGGTCATTAATGCATATGGAGCAGAATGTAAAATTATAATAGTTTGGTGATTCACTGCATGTATAACTTGCATAAAGCCATTTCTTTTCTTTTTTTTCAAACTATGGACTTGCATTTATGTTGCTTCATAAAAGCCTAAAATATTTTTCTGTTTTCAAGCTTAGTTTTGTTTGCAATTTTGAATCCAAATAAGATGTTTGCTTTTAAATCGGTAGGAAAGAAGAAATTTAGATTATGAAAGGCTCATATCTCAACAGGTTGACAGGCATGTAAGGTCAAAAAAACACTTTCATTTTCTTATAATATGCATTTATTTTTTTTTAAAACAATGAATTCAACTATTAATTTTTCCAGACCCCTCCAGTAATTGGTCGATTTCATTTAAAGCAGTGTTTTTAACACTCCTAAAGTGGCACCTAATGGTAAAGAATGAATTTGCATTTTCATTCAGACCAATGCAAAAAAGACTAATAAGTGGGCGGGCAATATGCTAATGTTTCATGTTGTTAATAGAAACTCTTTCAATAATATTTCATAACATGACTGTCATGATTAATCAAATAAATGTCACTTTGGTGAACACTGAAAAAAATTATTCTAACCCTTTGTAAATGTTACATGTTTTTATCTGGGTAATTTCACTGATTTAAATGTGTTATTTAATCCTACTTATTTTTTATTATTAATTTTCAAATTCGCCACTTTCAAATTTTTAAAACAAGTTAATTTCATTCAATTAAAAGTAATTAGAAAAAAAATATGTTTCATTTAATTTCCATATACTGTCCGGTCTGCACATGTGCAGACACAAGGCGGGGGGATTGAACACGATGCACTCGTTTGAATGCTGCATCCAGCTCTGCGTTTTCGGTACACTCAAAAAAATTATTCACCAATAATGTTCAGTTTATTTAAAAAAAAATTCATTTTAAAAGAACACAAATGATTTTAATTATGTAATTAGGAAGTGGATTTCCTTTTCCCATCATGCATTGCTCAGGGCAGGATAAGGATAGTGAATCTTAAAATAAAATGTTATTTTAGGCATGTTTATTAAGACAACTGGGATACTTGTAATTGTTTAATGCTATTTTATATTTGTATTTTAAAAACCTTCTGCTATGTTGGTGTTTTTGGGGGTTACCACTGTGGTAAAGTGTTGAGCATGTGCTTAGGGACCTGCTAAAACAAAGCTATTTTCGTAATAATAATAATTCTTTAGGCATGGTGTGCATGTATCCAAACCATCTTATGGTTTGCATAGCAAGTTGGCAAATGCCTGAAGATAAGTGAATCAAACATGTCTTGTTTTTTATTATTTGAGTGTATAATGATGTCTCCCTATTAATTTATTTTTAATTAATTTTAATATCAAAATAGTTTAACTAAAATTATTAATATAATGAATCTGAAATTACTGAAAGAGATTATTAAACTCAATGTATAAAATATAAATTCACTCAATTTAATAAATATATCTGAATTTAGATAAATTTATTTCGTGCAACTCTTCGAAAAAATTAAGTGAATTCAACATAACATTTTTTTCAGTGCATGTATGATACTTTTCAAAGTATTACCTGGCAGTGCTGATGAAGTTAAGCATTGTCTTACTACTTTAATATGGAAATTTGGGAGAAGACTTTGTGCCTGTGTTGTAAAACATTTCTCTACCCTTTTAATTATTTGTCAGAGAATCTTATTATTAGTCCTGCAGCAAAACCACTATAATATGGATGGCTAGAGGCTCATAAAAAGTTTGCATTCATATATGTTTTTGTGGTTTATATTTGCTCTCACTTCCTAATGAAACAGGCCGACTCGCAAGGTTTAGAAGATAACTGGTATTCTTTGCTTATATAGAGAGCGTTGACATTTCAGCTGTTCCACCCGCCTCACCACCTCTCACTAAACACATGCCTTGATATTTGTATTTTTTTAATTAATCACAGGATACACGAAACAAATGATCTGGAAAAGAAAAAGACACTAAAGATTGATGTCGCTAATAAAAACCATAATGATTTTACTGTAGGTCCAACAAGCAAATCCCAGCAGACTTCTGTGAACTCTTGTGAGCGATGATACAAACTCTGAATCGATGATGCTTTTTTTTATTGAGCCGGTTTATTGAACCAAACCGTCCAAATTCAACCTTTATCACATTAATACAGGAACGCAAGCAATGTGTGATCTCACAGAGTCAATAGATGATCCATGTACGCCCCGGCCGGCCTGTAATCACAGAGCCCTGACGTACAAATAGAAATATCCTGCTCTGGCTGAGGAACTGGATGATTGATCTGGGTGTGGTTCCTGAGCTCAAATATCAGCCTGTTCCTATTTAGGGCCTGTGCTGTGTTATGTGCTGCTGCTGTGATATCATCTTCTGATCCCCTTCGAGAACACTGACCATGAGTCTGTTTAGTTGTTATATGTGGCGTACAGCTTTTGTCAGCTGTTGCTTTAGAGCTATGGAGGTTTACTACACTTGTTTCTTTATTTTTAATGCATGTATGTCACGAAAACACCTCTAAAGTCAAGAGGGAAATTATTTAAAAATTCATTCTATTTAATGAAATACTGTTGTGGTAATAATTGAAAGTTATATCTATCTATTAATTCTATTAAGTATATTGCCAAGTTGATACTTCTATATGTTAATTTACTAATTTGTTCTATAATTTTTATGATATCTAGAAACAATCTATTCTATATTTATAAATTTGGGATATTCAGAAAAATATGAGTAAACAGTGCATTCAAATTCCCTTTTATTTTATATAACTATTTTATTTTATGTACATTTATTTTAGGATATATCTTTTTTTGTAATCTATTGTATTGTAATTAATTTGTTATTTTATATCACTTTTTATTTTTACAATCTTTATTTTATTTTATTTTTATATAAATATTTATATATATATATATAATTTAATAATGCAGTAATTTTATATAACTTTTCTTTATTTTATTTTATTTGTAATTTTATATTACTTTATTTTTTATTTCATGTGCATATATTGTATGACTTACCTTTATTTTATTTTATTTGTAATTTTATATTACTTTATTTTATTTTATTTTTTCATGTACATATATTTTATGATATATCTTTTTTTGTTTCTATTGACATTGAGATGAAATATGACATGTTTTTGACAGGCTTTGCAAGATTCACCGTAATGTTGTCCCTGAAGACGCTTTTTAAATGTCAGCTCATGAATCCCATTTAAATCCAGCTGCACATGTTCATCACTTTATGCACCAGACACCTTTACTTAAAAATATTTATGCTTTGTAAGATTTAAATGTTAGGATTTACTAAAAAGCACATGTTCTAATCTCCACTAACTTGTAACATTAAACATGATGTTTTGCGTCCACAGTAGCAAAATGTCTTTGCTTTGATGTTGGTCTTATCGAGGGCAGCCGAAGGATGATGAGTTATTGTTAAGCCATTGTTAGGGCGTTGTATGTGAATGCACATTGATTTTTGTCTGTTTGATTGTTGTCGTCCCCTGACAATTGCTAATTCCATTTTCATGCTCTGAGTCACTCAGCAGTTGTTTACTGTGCCAGGTTAGAGACTGTGCTTATTGACAGTTAGCAGTCAGTGGTCTAACCCAGCCAGAATGAAAAAAAAACAGACAGGCCGCTGAGAGAATAAGTACTGAGGGAAGAAAACTAAAGTTTGAGAGGTCACAAGGCATTCTGTTCATCTGCTTGAATTATCATTAAGAGACTTCTTTTATCATATATTGTGTGCTTCAGTGTGATAGCTTTATTTCCATATACACACAACAGCAACTTTAAATGTTAATTTTTATTTATAATCCTGTTTTCTGGTATTTGTTCGAGTGTGTCAAACTATTTTTGCTTGTTTAATCTGTAATGTGTTATATTTTATAATGTGTTATGTTATTTTTATGCTATTTAAAAAAAAAAAAAGATCAGTTGATATTCAACAGTGTATTGGATTTTTATTTTGTCTTGCTGGGGTATATTTGTAGCAATAGCCAAAAATTAAATTTTGGGTCAAAATTACTGTTTGTTTTTTTTTGCCACAAATCTTTAGGATAGGGTAAGTAAAGATTATGTTGCATGAAGATATTTAGTCAATTTCTTACAGAAAATATGTTAAAACTTCATTTTTGATTAGTAATATGCATTATTAAGATCTTCATTTGGACAACTTTAAAAGGGATTTTCTCAGCATTTAGATTTTTCTGTACCCTCTGATTCCAGATTTTAATATGTTGAGGTGTATCTCTGTCCAATATTACCATATCTATACAAATCATACTTCAATGGGAAGCTTATTTATTCAGATTTCAGATCATGTATAAATCTTAATTTCGGAAAATAAACACTTACGACTGGTTTTGTTGTCCAGAGTCACATATATATATACATTTCTTTTTAATCAGTTTTAAAATTTACTTTTATGATATTTGTAAAGTTGTGGTTTTACAAATCAGTAAATATTGGTGGATTTGGACTGTTCTTTTATTTAATTTCTTATAATTATTTTAATTTCATTTTATTAGTAAACAAAGATAGATCTAGATATTTAATAAATTTGTTAAAACTATATATTTTATTGATTTGTTAAAAGAGCGTTGAATTGTGCCCTTGTGCCTTAATTTAGTTTAGTTCAGTTTTGGTTTTAAAACAAATCTAGATATTTTATTAATATAGATATTTTATTTTATTTGATATTATGTGCCATAATTGTTTGAAATATGAGCCAATTATTGTAATTTATTTTAAAATAATATTTGATGCTATTATTCCTTTTATCATTTTTGTTGTTGTTTTTACCTCCATTTACTGCCAGTAATAAAGCTTTAACGGCTTGACTGACCATTACAATTCTCAGAGCTTCAGTATTGGAAGTTATACAAAATTAATAAAGAGAAGAAAATGAAGAGAAAATGAAAAGATTGTAAATTCCTTCTCTCTTTCTTTTACAGGACACAGAAATTGCTGGAGACTGCAACCATGTAAGTACTCAAAGGCCTGCTTTAAATAATAATTATCATCGACGTGACTCATCTTCACAGCTCCGCTGTTTACAAGACCCTCTGCACACACTCCATTCTTTCAGACCGATCTTTGTTGTAGGTTTACGAGAGAATGCGTCAATAGGATTTAGAGACCAGTAACATCAGCAAGTAATTTCAGAAGAATAATGGCCTAATCACCATCTAATGATGGCTGCAGCCCGCAATTAATTTGGTGGGGTCCCGAGAGAGGTATCTGTTTCTGATCTCCTTCTCTAACATTCGTGGCTTTGATGTTCATTAAGGCCGCATCGCGAGACCTGGTCCACAAATCAGAAACGAGGAAAATGCAGGCGTATGATATATGATAGGCCTGAGTCTTTACAAAAAGCTCATAGTTGAGCAATAATTAAAATAAAGACATTTTTGAAACTTACATTTATCAGCACTTTTTTTTAGTGTCGTTGTTAATATGGCAAGCGCATTACAGAGAGCTTTCGAGCCGTGGAGCGTCATTCAAGGCAATTTACTTCAAATGACATCTTTTTGTTTTGAAGAGGAAATTTCATTTTGTCTCTCTGAAGTGAAATCAGTTATGATTATGCTTTTGAAAGCACTGACTTTAGATTGATATTGTTTACTCATGTTTGCATCGCTCCAAACCTGTACAACTCAACATGAAAGAGAGAAATTGTAAACTGAATGTTGTTTTTGGTGCAGTTATAACCAATGGGAACTGAAGCTTTCAAGATTCAAAAGCATCATAAAAGTCATGCATATGACTATTGTGTTCTTTCTGGAATCATATAATAGCTTTTTACATGAAAATAGATTGAGATGTACATATTGATTTTATGATATTCATTCTTTACAGTGAGTTGAATCAGTTTTGAACTGAACTGAATCATGTGAACTGAATCAAAGATTCACTCGAATGAACTGCTGAAATGTATATTTCTTATGTTTCATATTTCTTATAATGTTTCCAGCTGTTGTGGAACTACAAGCTGAATCTGACCACAGATCCAAAGTTTGAGTCTGTGGCGCTGGAAGTGTGTACAAGCACCATGTTAGAGGTCAGTTTCTGCTGAGTCGATTTTCTTTTGGACCTTTGCTCTTAATTCCCCAGCAGTTTAGCTCATGTGTATGTGAGTGTGTTGTGATTTCAGTTCCCACATTTCATTTTAATCCACAAAGACTGCATGTAATGGGCGTTAAATAGTCAAATTAAAAAGCCGGATAGTTTACTTGCACATTTGGAAATAATTTTTTCATGAAATCCTTTTTTATTTTATTTTATTTTATTTTATTTTATTTTATTTTATTTTATTTTATTTTATTTTATTTTATTTTATTTATGAATTGTGTTATTTAAAATGTTTTTATTATTTATTAATCACAATAAAAATCATATCATAATTAGGATATTGGTTTGTTCAACCTTTTGATTACTGAATGAGGTTTGAGTTGGTTTTTGTAGGTATAAACTACCACATTTATTTATTTATTTATTTATTTATTTTTTAAAAGGGTTAACATTAGTTAGTTAGTCTTTAATTAATATTAATTTCAACTAGTGCTGTCAAACGATTAATCCAAAATAAAATGTTTTGTTTACATAATATATGTGTGTACTGTTTATTTCTTATGTGTATATAAATACAAAGACATGCATGCATAGGTTTAAGAAAAATATGTTACGATTAAATATTAAATATATTTATATATAGTATAGTAGTGTAGTGAAATATAATATAAAGGTATTGTTTACATTTGTACAGATACGTTTTTATACTTCTTATATAATTTTTGAAAATATTTTTACATTTTGTTTATGTATAACTATACTTACCCTTTTTTTATCCCACTATTTATTTCTTGTTAATTTATTTATTTTTTAATTTAAGGTTACGGGCAGTCGTATAAGCATTTCGCTGCATATCATGCTGTGTATGACTGTGTATGTGACTAATAAAATTTGTATTTGAAATTTTAATTTGTACATACATGTGAATATATGCAATATATATATTGTATGTGTGTCTTTATGTTACCAAATAAAATATATACAGAGCACACACATATATTATTATTTTTATACACATATATACACATACACATTTTATAAGTATACACATATACTTTTATTTTGGATGTGATTAATTGTTTGATAGCACTAATTTCAACATTTAATAATAAATTATTAAAGTCAAAAATATATTAATGTTATTTAATGGACCTGAGCTAACCCGGACTAATAATAAACAGTTGTATTTTTATTAAATAACGTTAAGTAAAAATAATAAATACTGTAATAAATGAAGCTTTATTATAAAGTGTTAAAAAATCCTGTATTTATATATTTATATTTATTTATATATATTGTTTCTACTATCCAGCAGCTCTAATTTCAATGCAGAGGAACCGACGTCTACATTTGTAATGCAGTGTGATTTTATGTTTGACTGCACTCTGAGCTGTCATAATGTAATTAAAATGAATCTCAATAGACAAATAATTCCCACTAGTCCCTTCACAAGTGTGTGTGTGTTCGTTTTGATGCACATTTGTGGTTGAATACACAATTTAATTACCATTAGTGAAATTGCCTTGATATTAAATGTAAGGGAACGTAAATTCTTCATGTCTGCAGCATTGATCCTTGACTGCTTCTTCTCACGGTTAATGAAAAGAGCCTTAAATCTGTTTCTCAGCTGAAAGAGTGTGCCGATGAGGAGCGGGGGAAAGGCTATCTGATGTCCTGCCTGGTGGACCACCGCTCCAACATCACAGAACGCCAGTGCTATCAGTACATCACCAAGATGACCAGCATCATCTTCAGTGACTATCGGCTCATATGCGGCTTTATGGACAAATGCAGAGAAGATATCAACACCCTGCAGTGTGGCAGCATCACGGTCGGAGAGAAAGTAAGCTCGCGTTCCAATAATAGCTGTGAACGCTTTGACTCCTTGCCCACTTAAAACCGCAAAGCTCTAGAATATCCCTTTGGGAAACCATAGGATGTTGGCTTGGTACCAGATGGCTCTGTGATGTAGTGACTCTGCCGTTCCCGAAATGTCCACATTCCTCCGGGCGTGCTGGAACATGGGCACCCGTTCACCGCGCTTGCCTCGTTCCCCCGGGTGCACTCTGCTGAAATTAAAAAAGTTAACTTTAGATTGTCTGCTGGTTGACATAAAATAGCTTAAATAAGCTCAGACTGCCAAACATGCGAGATGGCAAGTATGAAGAATATATTTAGCTGCTTAGTGGGTTTACGCATCTTTTAGATGTCTTTTAGATCAGAGGGTTATGCAGTAATTAGCTACAATTATATGAGTAACTGACAGCTCCCTTTCTGTAGTGCCTTTTGCCTTTAAATATCACTAGTTATTTTGTGGCATGCCTTAAATTCTGATACTAAATTACTTGGAGTGGGCATTTGAATATCATCATCAACACTATTTTACGGCGTTATTTGTTTACAGTCACCTTGGACAATGTTTTCTCTCGGTGTTCATAGTTGAAGGCATGGCCGTAGCTTAAACTAATGGACCAATGATTTAAAATTGGCAACATTGTTCATCAGACTTTTATTAAAATTATATATATATTTTTTTTATTACTTTTCTTATAAGTGGATTTTTTCTTTAGTAAGTATTTTTGTTTTTATTTATTTATTATTCATTCTCACAGTGTTGTTATATTGTAATTAACTAAAACTAAATTAATTAAAATAAAAAAGTAAATAAATAATCGGGAAAAAATAAATAAATATTAAATTCTAGAAAGGTTTAGATAAATTATTTTACATTGAAGTAATAATATTACTAAAATGAAAATAAATATAAATCAAAATAACAGAATCGTATACAGTAAGACATTGGTCAATCTAAATTGTAATTATGATAATTATTATTGGAAAACTATAAAAATAAAAGGTTAAGTAGTTAACATGAACTGATGATAATTTCAAAATAATATTATATTATTATATATTAGTTATTATTTATATATTATTATTATTATAATGTTATATTATTGTTGCTTGTTAAACAGTGAAAGACTGTATTTTTAATAACTAACAATAATAAAGATGAATAAATACTGTAATATTGTAAATGTAGTTTTTATTGTTCATTCGTGTTAATGTGTTAACTAACTGTCGGTTATTTAAAGTACTAGTTATTAACTAATGTCAGTGAATGACATCTTATTGTAAAGTATTACCAAAAAAATACAAGACATATTAAATATTAAATTATATTTTAAATATATTATCAAAAAATTACTAAAAAAAAATTAAATAGTAATAATTACTATAATAGTACATGAAAAATACTAAAGTAGCATTGCTTTCTCCCTGCTCTTGCTTTATTAAAAAATTTAAAATAACAAACATTTTTAGTTCACATTTTTAAGGTGTCTTGCATTCAAAAGCATCACTGTTCATCTGTTTGGTTTTCAATATCTTACTATTTTACATTTTCACTTCCATTTAAATTTTTCAGTCTAACACATCTGTTAACTATCCCAAAATAAACTCTAAGCCAAGCTATCCCATGTCCAGAGGCCAAATATTTAATCTTGTTTTTTTTCCTGTTAGGACCTGCATTCTCAGGGTGATGTGATAGCCTGTTTGGAGAGGGCTCTGGTCAGAGAAGCAGAGCAGCAGGACAAGGCTCATCAAATCAAGGATGCCTGCAAAAAGTCCATCATGAGAGTGGCCGAACTATCAGCAGACGACTTCCACCTCGACCGCTACCTCTACTTCTCCTGCCGAGACGACCGGGAGCGCTTTTGCGAAAAAGTATGTGTCAGCTTCTCACCCTTCGCGATAACATTAGCCTAATTAGCATGCTTCCACTACTCACTACAAGTATGCACCTTACTGGAAAGGGGCGGGCTAATTTGATTGACAGCTGCCTCTCATGTGCTGTGAATCAGAACGACAGGATTAGACCATACAGCTGCTTTGTGTAGGAGGAGCCGTGGGCTGTTGTGTTGATGTGTGAACATGAAGCATCGAGTATTTCCCGATTGACCTGAATTTATCTGTCAATGCTTAACGTTTTATGCTTTCTTTTTTTGGTTGCAGACCCAGGTGGGAGAGGGCAGAGTGTACAAATGCCTGTTCAACCATAAATTTGAGGAAGCAATGTCAGAAAAGGTGCGGCACATCTTTAGCTACCGTTATATTGGATTTAAAGTGCCCCTATTATGGGTTATGAATGGTTCATATTTTGGTTTTGGAAGTCCCAAACATCAAGTTAACATGCATGCAAGGCTGTTTAAAGATACATTTTTCACAGAGCTGTGTTACATGCTAATTTTAAGGTCATTTTGAGAAATCCATAATAGCGGCTCCTTAAAAGCTCAAATTGAACGTAAATGTTCTTCAGCCAACATTATGTGAATAAAATGTCAGTTTCTGATGTGAAGTCATAGTCCAGAAGAAGCCACAGGAATGTTGGTGGTCGGTTTAGTGTATGTGTTTGTCCTGTCTGAGACTCTGTGTACTTAATAAGCATCTCTGTCCACAGTGTAGAAACGCCCTGACCACTCGGCAAAAGCTCATTGCTCAAGATTATAAAGTCAGTTACTCCCTTGCAAAGGCCTGTAAAGCCGACCTACGCAAATACCGCTGTAACCCGGACACCAGCATGCCTCGTGCCCGGGAGGCCAGACTCTCCTACCTCCTCCTCTGCCTGGAGTCTGCTGTTCACAGAGGTCTGTTCCTGTCATTCAGGATCCTACTACAGCTGTGCTATCTTTATACTTTTCTGTATTATTTTATATTTGATATTTCATTATTCTTTTTTTGCCATTAATTATGTACATGTTTAATTGATTATTATGCATTATTATCTTGGATGTAATTATTATATTTAATATTTTAATTAGTACTATATCTTTATCTGCCAATATAAAAAAAATATATTTTTTAGTATTGTTTGAAATTGGATATTTAATTGTGCATGTTATTTTTTATTTTAATTTTATTTTTACTCTATAGTATCTTTAATCGTTATTATTTCTATTATCATCAACATTATTATTTTCATATATTTTTTTTTTATATAATATAGTACCATATCAGTTATAATGCTTAAAAATATTGTTTAATATTTTAATAATATTTTAATTTTTTTTTCTCAATATTGTCAGATATTTCACTGCCCATGTAAATGTATTTTATTTATAGTATAATTCTGGTTATTATCATAAGATTATAATTCATATTGACATTTAGATTAGTACAATAACGTTTATTTGCCAGTATTAAAGATGTAA
Organism: Enteromius viviparus; assembly: GCA_032353835.1. Taxonomy (NCBI): domain Eukaryota; kingdom Metazoa; phylum Chordata; class Actinopteri; order Cypriniformes; family Cyprinidae; genus Enteromius; species Enteromius viviparus. The sequence continues at coordinate 2,033,172 of JAUCNO010000318.1, read as the reverse complement.
TAATTTTTGGTTTTGTTTGATACTTAATTGTGCGTTTTTATAAATAAAATATTATTTGCGGTTACATTATCATCATGTGATTACTGTTCATATTTGTTACATTTAAATTAGTACCATATCGGTTATAAGATTTGTTTGTTTTTCAATATTGTTTGTTATTGGGTTTTTAATTGTGTTTTTTTTTTTACATTTAGACTAGTATTATATTAATAGAAGTACTAAATTCACTTGTAGTATTAAAGTTTTTTAGTTTTTATTGTACTATTTATTTTTTTATTTTTTTTTATTTCTAAGAAATGGTATGAAATTTTAATATTATCCATAATATTAATAATCAGCGTAGGCAAATATATTAAACCGAAATTAGCTATTATAAATTAAATATTTAGTTAATATCACACAAATACATTTGAATAGTTTTTTTTAACATAGAATGCAGTATACTGTCTATTCTGTGCAGTGAATAACACATTTGTAATCTGTTCCAGCCCTAGTCCTTGCTCTTATTCATGCATGTTTCCCTCTTCAGGGCTGTTTATTGATTTGCTGCAACCTAATAAGTTTGTTCATTGTTACGTTCCTTCCCGTGGGTTTCACCGCTGTCATCTCAGGGCGTACGGTGACCGGAGACTGTCAGGGTGAGATGCTGGACTACAGACGCATGCTAATGGAGGATTTCTCTCTGAGCCCTGAGATCGTGTTGCACTGTCGAGGAGAGATTGAGGCACACTGCTCAGGACTCCACCGCAAGGGACGAACCCTACACTGCCTCATGAGAGTGACCCGCGGGGACAAGGGCACGGTGGACAACCTCTGCCAGACAGCAGTAAGAAGCCTCGGGATCAACAGTAACATTGCAATTTAATATAACTGTTTTCAATTTTAATATATTTTAAAATGTCATTTATTCATGTGATGAAAAGCTACATTTTCAGCGATTTAACTGTCACAAGATCCTTTAGAAATCATTCTAATGTGCTGATTTTTTGTAGCTCCAGACTCTTATCCAGTCAGCAGACCCCGGAGCTGATTACCGGATTGATCGTGCTTTGAATGAAGCCTGCGAGTCTGTGATCCAGACGGCCTGCAAACACATCCGCAGTGGAGACCCTATGTGAGTCATGTCTGTGTAGTGTAAATACTTGCATGACAGCTTCAGTGAGCAGTAGAAACTACTAAGCAGTAGGTAACTGTAGCCAGTGACAGGATTTATTTGGGTGAGTAACTGTCCTGCAGAGATTTAGACTCATTGCTTTGTTTATAGCACCAATACTGTCTTTCTCTCACAGGCACCAAATAAAACTGCAGTGGATTTAGAGGAGAGAGTCAAATCCAATTAAGTGTGTGTGGAGTGTAAATGTGTCACTCTCTTTTTCTAAGAGGAAGAAAGATGAACTGGGGTTCAAGCTGTAGAATGCAACTCAGTCAATTTTACAGTGTCTGCATTGCAAAATGATATGTCATGCTCAGAAAATAATTTTATTCAATCATATATATATATATATATATAATTTTTTAAAATGATTTTTAAAAGGTAAATTTTTTATTTATTTAATTTCTAATTGGTTATTTTTACATTATTGTTCATTTATTTTATAATGTTTGTCAAATAAAATATGAACAAATATTTATATTATTTATTTATTTATTTATTTATTTTTAATGTGTTAGTTTTAATTATAGTGCAGGGCAACATCCAAAGTAAAGGTTTTTGTGTACATAATTTATGTGTATGTGCATATGAATATATTTAAGAAATAATGTATGTTGATATATTAAATATATTTTATGTAATTTCTAGAAATATACATATACTGTATACAGTATGTTTGTTTCTCTATATAAATACATAATAAATATACACATAATAAATATATATTAATTACAACTGCTTGTTGCCAGCACTCATTTTTAATGACATGTTTCATGTAGTGGAAATATTGTAGTATGTGTCATCTTATTGTATAGTCTTAATGCCATCTGTCTTTACAGATAAGATGGATTGATGGAATAAAAATATACTATTTTATTTTTTTCCTGTTATTTTTCCAGAATAATAACTAGACTTTTATGATTTGTCTCTTTTCTCCCTTTATGACTTGCCAATTTGTTTTTATATGATTTCTAAAGAGGCTTTGGTTACAAAAAACACTAAATATGTAATTTCTGGTTTTGTTTTGTTTCTAAGGTATGATATAAAGTTGGTGTTGTTGCATTTCTTTTATTTGGTGCATTAAATATTAAAATTGCCTTTGTCTGTTTGCAGGATTCTGTCTTGTTTAATGGAGCATCTTTACACGGAGAAGATGGTTCAAGACTGTGAACACCGTCTTCTGGAGCTGCAGTACTTCATTTCAAGAGACTGGAAGTAATCAACCTAACCTTTCCATTTCCTTTTTCCTTACCTTACCTTACCTTACCTGATGACTCATACAAATAAAACCCTTGAAGCCCCCTCTTATGCTTTCAAGTTGATGTTTTCATGTGTGTCTGTGTAATAATAATGTTCAAATCCATTCAGTCAGTCGGAGGTCCTCATTGTACGTGTTTAATAGCTCAGCACTCGTCTGCAGTTTGAGTCGCATGCCTGATGCGACCTTCACTGTGTCTCTCTCTCATCTGTTCAGTTTGAAAAAGATGCCCACACAGTGCTATTATAATAAAACCATTAGATGGTCATAACTTCATTCACAGCCCATTAGACTCAAGTGGTTTTTAATTAGAACAGTTTGAAGCAGCAATTTGGTTTGATGGTCCATTGTGACAGGCTGGCTGTGTGATGCTTTGTTTATTACAACCCTTTAGAGACTCTTGTTCTCTTCTCTATTGTGCCTGAATCTTGGCAAACGGTGAATTCTTTTACATTTTTTTTTGTAAACTGGTTTTAAATGCTGATTCATGCAACTAGCACTAAATGTGTCTAATGCAAGATTTTTAGAAATATCTTTTTATTATTTTTTATTTTTGATAAAAAAAATATTATTACTTATTATATTATATACATATTATTACAAATTAAAATGCCTTTATGTATAATGTATAATAAAAGTAATTTTAATGCGTTGATTATGCCTTGTAATTCACCTTATTATGCATTGTATAATCTCAAATAATTGTAATTACAGTTAATACATTAGAACTCTTATCAGTTTATTCTTACACTATGCATTTTACCCTTTAATATCCCTTTATAATGCATTTCAGATGAAGGCATTTAAACAAAGTTTTGTATTCTCATGATGCAAAGCTGAATTTTCAGCATCATTACTCCAGTCTCTTTAGTGTCACATGATTCTTCAGAAATCATTCTGATATGATGATTTGTTGCTCATGATGCAATATGATTATTATCAGTGTTGAAAACAGTTGTGCTGCTTTATATTTTGTGGAAACGTATTGTATTTTTACTTTTCAGGATTCTTTAATTAATAGAAAGTTCAAATGAACAGTAGAAATATTTATTGGTAATGTTGAAAACAGTCATGCTACTTATTATTTTTGAGGAAAGCAAAACCTTTATGCTAAAAGTATTTATTGATACTTCTTTGATGAACTGTTATAAAAAAAAAACTATTTGTATACAAATTGTAAACCGTCGCTTTTGATTAAGTCAATAAATAAAAGCATTAGTTTACAATAATTCTTATTAGCAAAAACATGTATTGTGTGTTATGCTATGCTATATATACGTATAGTTATGATGATTGACTTCAGGTATAGACACAATTCTGCTTTCATATCATGAGGTTAGATGTTAAGGTTAAAAACCAGTTAGGCATGTGACTCATTTCTGCCTCCTGTGTATTTTTTATTTTTTTCCTTCAGGCTTGATCCTATCTTATACCGTAAATGTCAGAACGACGCGTCCAGACTGTGTTACACACCTGGCTGGAACGAAAGCAGTGAGCTCATGCCTCCTGGTGCTGTTTTCTCCTGCCTCTACCGCCACGCTTACCGGACAGAAGAGCAGGGCAGACGGGTGAGAAGCACAAATAATGTGCATTTTAGTCTGTTCTAAATAAAACGCCCCTATTATGGGAATGAAAGGTTCATATTTAGGTTCTGGTAGTTCCCAACAACAGGTTGACACGGAATCAAGCTCAAAAAACACATTCATTGTTTTATAATATGCATTTATTTTTTATCTATTTGCTCAACAACTTTCGTCCCAAAACTCTCTTTTGTGTGACTGTGGTGATCAGTTGATTGATCTCAATTTCATTACATCATGCCTAATAAAGCAGCAGCGTTACTGGGAAAACTGCTATTCTATCACTATAAAAGCTGCACCTAGTGGCAAAGAATGAATTTTCATTCAAGCCAAAATGACCAACAAGTGGGCAGACAGTGTGCTATAGTGACATCAACATTAAACAGCTTGGGATTTTGTTTTAAAAACGACTTGCTTCAATGATCGACTCTTTCTTTTAAGCAACAACAACTTTATACACGGTGTACTTTCAGGTTTAAAACTTTGCAGGACGTTTTCATTCACTTGCTGTGTTACACACTGGAAAAGAGAGAGCATGTGATTTTGGAATCATCCACTGAATTCGGAAAATGGACTGCTATTTTGTCATAATATTCATAAGTGATGTTCAAAAAAACCGTTTGCAGCTCACCAGGGACTGTAAGGTGGAAGTGCAGAGAATTCTTCACCAGAGAGCTCTGGATGTGAAGTTGGACCCTGAGCTCCAGAAACGCTGTATGACTGACCTGGGCAAATGGTGCAGTGAGAAGACGGACACCGGACAGGTATGTAACTCTTAGTTTTGCAGGAGCGTCAGTGTAAGATGAGCATAGTTAGGTCATCGAGTCAGAGCTTGTTTCTTCTGCTTCAGGAGCTGGAGTGTCTTCAGGACCATCTTGAGGACCTGGTGTCAAACTGCAGAGAAGTGGTGGGCAACCTGACAGAACTGGAATCTGAAGTATGTTTTCTATTCCACACCACAGCATTTACATAACCCTTAGAGTGGAGAAGGTCATGAAGAGTGAGGGCAGAAAAGATATTGCTTGTAAGATAGTATCTTCTGTTCTGTTCTGTTATAAGGAATATAAAGAGTTAAAAATATAAAGAGTTTGCAAAACAGATTTAAATTTTTTTTTTTTAAATAGTTTTTGCAACTGAACTCTTTATATATCCACATAAAAAAAATTGGGGTAGTAAGTCATTTTTTTAAGAAGAATGAATACTTTTATTCAGCAAGGATGCATTAATCATTGATGAACAATGACTGTTAAGACATTGTATAACGTTACAAATGTTGCAAAAATGCTGTTCTTTGGAACTTTCATGTTTATCAAAGAATTCTTAATCGTTTTAAAATTCTTAATAGAATTTGATAGTCGTAAATGCTTGAATAGTTTCTGAAGGATCATGTGACATTGTAGACTGGTTTAATGCTGCTGAAAATTAAAATTTGCAATACATTTCTTTTAAATTGTTGTAATATTTCACAATATTACATTATTGTGACTGTGTTTTTCATCAAATAAATGCAGGCTTTGTGAGCATAATTCTTTTATTACATTAAAATATCTTATAATTAAATATATAGCATTTTTAGGACAACTGATTTATGGGCATGCTGTTGTGTTTACAGGACATTCAGATTGAAGCCCTGCTGATCCGAGCCTGTGAGCCGGTCATCCAGAGCCACTGCCACGTTAGTACTGACACCACACACATCTACATAATTCCCTTATTTTATTTTAACTCTAAATTCCTTATGTCTGTCTATTATCTGCCAGGATGTAGCTGATAATCAGATAGACACTGGGAATCTTCTGGAATGCCTGGTACAGAACAAACATCAGAGGGAAATGAATGATAAATGTGCTGTGGGCGTCACACACTTCCAGCTGGTAAGCCAGTCACAAAACTAATTTCCCTGTGTTAAATTTGAATGATGACAAGTAAATGTTTTCCCAAATGTCATGCTGTCCAAGCAGAGAGTGTACTAAATGATTTTGGGTTGGTTTGGGGGTATTGATGGATCTGTTGACCATGCTAATTAATCAGCCAATATTTGCCATTTTGAGATTGACATCACATTTTTTGTGGATTTTGCTTAAATAAAGATATTGTGAAAATTTGATGCTCAAAGTTAAATAAGTTAAGTTAATAAGTTGTTATTAAGCTAATACCTAAGCAATCTATCTATACAAACTATATTCTAAAAAAATGAGAAAAAAATTTGATAAAAAGATAAAAACAGACGAAAAATTCTCAATAATTTTTTTAATTGTCAATAATACTAAAACAACTCTTTTATCACTTTCAATATATATTTGTATATTATATAAATTGCATTACTTCATATAAGGAATACAGGCTGATGTGCAGTTCATATAGACTTTGAGATATGGGATGTATTTTCATGTCAAATGTATTTTTGCTTGTCTACTCTTCAGGTTCAGATGAAGGACTTCCGCTTCTCCTACAAGTTTAAAATGGCCTGTAAAGAGGACGTTCTCAAACTCTGTCCCAACATTAAGAAGAAGTGAGTTCACAAATCCCGCAGCTTTTTCTTCAGGCTTCGAAATGTTCTGCATGAACTCTTTTTGGATTCTATCATTCATTTTTGATGGTGATTTATTTGTTATATAACATCTTAAATCAGCATGGCCTGTCTGTGTGTCTCCTGGTATTTTGGCGCTGTAGCACTCTCTCTCACTCTCACTCTCACAAATTCATTCTTTTGGACCTCTTATTTATTATCTTCTGCCTCAGTGTTTCTTTCACCCTCTTCATCTGTCCTTTGGTTTTTCTTCCACCTCAGGGCGGATGTGGTCATCTGTTTGAGCACTACAGTGAGGAACGACACTCTACAGGATGTGAAAGATCAGCGAGTATCTCTCAAATGTCGAAAACAGCTGAGGGTGGAAGAGCTGGAGATGGTAAATTCACTTTACTCCACATTGTTCAGACCCTTTTTTACTCTACAACAAAAGTGGACTGTAATTTATTTGATTAAGGTCCTAGAAGTACCATTAAAGTTTAATGAAAATTTTTTGTGTAGTACTCACAACACTATATTATATTATAAGTCTTCTGAAGCTAAAAGTTCAGATGTCACACTTTCTGTCCCCCTTATTTGCAGTCTGAGGACATTCGACTGGAACCCGAACTGCATGATGCTTGTAAGAAGGATATCAATAAGCTTTGTTCCTCTGTCGCCTATGGAAATGCTCAGGTAACGGTTTACTTTGATCTTTTTCTTTTCTAGATAGCTTTATTCGCTCACCTGTAGCTGCATGCAGACGCATGATGAAACCTGTCCAGTTAGAGAAAGAAGAAGATTTATATAATAAGATTCCCACAGTCATTGAGCACTTCGAAATAACTTGGAAAATTTCCAAGTCATAAAAAAGCCTGTCAGGGTCCAGCATTGCATTGCAACTTTTTTGAGTGGCAATTTATTAAAATTCCAGAATTTTCATTAACTTAACTCATTGGTATAACTTTTTATTACCAGTGAGTTTTATAGTCATATGTAATTAGGGTAGTTTAAAAAAAAATGTATTCACACACATACACATATTCAAAAAAATTTCATGAATTTATTTTTACTTATAATTTTTTTCAAAGATCTTATTAATTTCAAAAACACATTAAATCATTAATAAAAATGTAAAAAATTTCAGCTTACATTTAGATTTTTGTCCATTCTAGCTAATTTATAAGTTTTTGTCTGATTTAAAATTTATTTCTTACCATCTTGAGTGCCACTTTAATGCATACAAAGTTGCTTTTTTAAATTAAGTTACATTTCCTATCATCATAAATGTCTTTGACATTAAGAAATAAAAATTATTAAAAAAAAAAAAAATTAAATTTTAAATTTTAAATCAGGTTGCATTTTGATTTTTATCTGTTCTAGCTTTTTGTTTTTAAGTTTTTGTCTTATTTTAATTGATTTCATGCCATCTTAAGTTCCACTTACATGTAAACACCCTTGCTTTTTTTTTTTTATTGAAATCAAAATTAATATTAGGTATTAGTACCTAAAATATGGTATAAATTAATCCAGTAGTCTTTATTTAAAAAAAAAAACTAAAAAGACTTATTAGGTAAATCCAAATGAAAACACTGGGGGAAATCCTACAATACAGCCACATGGTTCAATACCACATGGATACAAAATACATGTTACACAAAGTAGGATTTTATCTTTGCTTGAAAATGCATATTCCATTTTCATGTGTCAAACACTTACCTTTCTCACCCAGTCCATTAAAAACATAGCAATAAAAATGATTCAGCCATAAATCATGTTGACACAACCGTGAGCACATTAACATATGACCACACGTTTACATAATTACACTTATTCAGTAGTCAGCAACCTAGCAGGGTCCTGCTTAGTCAGGTAACAGCTCAGGTTAGCTTGAGTTATAAAAAATTATAATAATGTGATATGCATCTAATCATGCCCTCTGACCTACGTGAAAAATCGGAATTTCGACACAATTCCGGCTTTAACTACCACCTATAAAATGGATAGAAAGTATGCAGAGCTGTCTGTTTGTACTGTTAATTTAGTGTGATTATTTAAAAAATGCATTTAATCATGACTATTCACAAGGAACCTTGACTAACCTTGACAGCGTAAGTGGAAAAACATAAAATGCTCCAGCAATGAAGAATAGAGCCTTATTAACTAACCTTCATAATTCAGGCATCTATCTGTCCTCTTCTTCTCAGATCATTGAGTGCCTTAAAGAGAACAAGAAGCAGCTGTCCCAGGTGTGTCATCAAAAGATCTTCAAGCTTCAGGAAACTGAAATGATGGATCCAGAGCTGGACTATCAGCTCATGAGAGTGTGCAAGCAGATGATCAAGGTGAGTTGTTTTAGCAGGTAACTAACTCGGGGCAAGTTCTGCAGTTCCCTTCGATCAAATCCTGACAGAATTTCTTCAATTACCTAAAGCTCTCCTGTCACACAGAGTGAGCTGATGGTTATAAACGTACTCTGAATTGTCAAAGATCAATAGTAATGGCTTAACCCCAGTGTTTTAATTAACTTAAACTCAATAAGATCAACATGGGGCCAGACTGAATCTGCTGATAGATCAAAACTGATTTGGTGAAGAGTGTAAACCACATAACCTGGTCTTAAATAGCATTGAATGAACAAATATGCTTCCGTTCAAAAGTTTGCGGTGAATAATATTTATGTTAATTAATGCAAGGACGCTTTGCTGATTGATCAAATTGGAAATGTTACAAAAGATTCCCATTTTACTACAATACTATACTATTTTAAATAAATACTGTCCTTTTGTACTTTTAGTTCATCAAAGAATCCTGAAAAAAATGCATCACGGTTTCCAGAAAAATATTAAACAGCAAAATCAATTATATTATTATTATCATTATCGTCATCCAATCAGAATATCTGAATGATTTCCTAAGGATCATGTGACACTGAAGACTGGAGTAATGATGCTGAAAATTCAGCTTTGTCATCAAAAGGAAAAATAACCATTTCAGATGTACATTTAAATTGTCTTGCCATGTTGTTTTTTGTATCTGTGTGCAAAGAACTTACCAACCTAAACTTTTCAGCTGTAGTGAAGTTTAATAAAATATCATTTTTACATTTAGCAGTTTAAATCACATTACATCACGGTAGAGCAGTGGGATAAGGTAGCAGAAAAATCCAAGGGCTTATAATCACAACATTGCTGGTTGATTTGCCAAAATGACTGAGCCATTAGCTTTCTTTGTTTTGCCCTTGAGTACAGACATTACAGAGAGATTCAATCTGGCTTATGTGCAAGTCACTAAAAAGAGTCTGTTTGTTTTCCATAGATAACCCAGTCAATAGTTAAGTCTGTTTCTCCTTTTATTTGTCCTCCTCGACCAATGTGTCCTTGGTTTAGCGTTTTTGCACAGAGTCGGATGCTAAGAATGTGCTGCAGTGTCTGAAGCTGAACAAGAACAGTGAGCTAATGGATCCCAAGTGTAAGCAGACGATCACCAAGAGACAAATCACTCAGAACACAGGTGAAGACCAAACACTTATCACTTAACTATAGTTAGTTGAGCCATCACCCATTTTTGGTTCTGAAACTCTCCTTAAGTGCTGTTTTGAGGTGATTTTCTGTTTTTACCTCTTGTACTTGAGTCTAATATTTAATGGTCTCCTAGTTTTTTTTCTTTTCTTAAAGTATCTTTGTGTTATTTCTGCTTTTGGCATGCTAGGTCTTAAATTTCTTTGCTGTTTTGTTTGTTTAGACTACAGATTGAATCCAGTGTTGAGGAAGGCTTGTAAAGCAGACATACCAAAGTTCTGTCAAAGCATACTCAATAAAGCCAGTGACGCCAACGAACTGGAGGGTCAAGTCATATCCTGCCTTAAACTCAAGTATGCAGACCAGGTATGTGTGTCACTGAATATTAGCAACAAATATGTAAGGGATAATTATACTGTAAAAATAATTATAGTCTTGTATCACATTGAAGAGGTTTGTGTTACTATAATGACCATCTGAGTACACATTCCCCTGCTAATTGTACAACTATTTACTTAAATCATCACTGTTAATGTTTGTTTTTTTAAGTAAACTATTAAAAATTGCTTTTAGTAATTGAAATAAAATAAAAACCCTAACCCTAAAGTCTGTGCAAAAATGAAATACAGTAAGATATATGTTAACTTATTAATACTAGTTTACTAGTTTATCAATTATATATTTAACTTGTACAGAAATAATAATAATTTCAGTTTAAATTAAATAAAGTTAAAATAAATGTAATTAATTAAATGTAAGTATTATATTAAAAATATAAACTTACAAACTTAATAACATAAATGTTGACTAAAGGTTTTGCTAAAATTACTATAAAATAAATTAAAGACATGTATGTATGTATGTGTGTGTGTGTGTGTGTATATATATATATACATATTTATATTTTTTATATATATTTTTTTTTTTACAAAAAAAATGACAGAAGCACATAAAATTACTAAAATATAAAAAAAATTCTAATTCAAAATATGAATAAATAATATGATATAGAAATAATACTATAATAATAATAACTTTTATGAATATGACTATACTGATAGGTAAGCTGAAATACTGTTAAATTATTCTACAGTGTTGAGTGTTAAACACATGCTGGTCTTTGTGTGCGAGTCAGACATGGAAGTTCTTTTATTAGCATGTGAGTGGGAGTGTTGTGATGTGGAAATGCAGACTGTTTAACAGTTATAAAATTGTCTTTGTTCCCAGCGGTTATCAGGAGACTGTGAGGACCAGATCAGAGTGATTCTTCAGGAGTCAGCACTCGACTACCGGCTCGATCCACAGCTCCAGGTTCACTGCAGGAACGAGGTGAGCAGACTGGGTCTCTGTCACAAACCGCAGTGAGCCATCTTTATGTATACTATCTACAGAGGTCAGTGTCGCATCTGAATCCAAATTATAAAACACACGAGTAACTGATTTTTACATGAGTGAGTGACTGTGTTCTTTTCCTTACTGAGTAAAATAGAATGGACATTTCCTTTGATTCTTTCTCTCAGCTCACAGCAATGCATTTTGGGATTGCATTATCTACTAATGATACATCTGATTTGAAACTGTTCAAACTGCTCTCTGTTTCTCTCTCTGTCCCTCAAGAGATTCTCGGCCTCATGAATAACTAATTTGAAGTAATATTTTAGTCCTGTTTCTGAAGGAATGGAAGGAATTCATATGTAATGTCACAAGACAAGAACTAGAGTTTCCAATTCAAGTCACATTTAAAAGAATAGTTTACACAAAAATGAAAATTACTGCATATTTTACTCACCCCTAAGCTTACAGCACACGTTAAAGAGCTTCAAAATCATGGCCACCATCTTCCAGCATTACCAAGCTTGGAAGAGCCTGAAAAAGCCTTTCAGACCGTGTTTGTCTGAAGGAAAGAAGGTCATATATACCTATGATGGCTCGGGGGTGAGTAAAATATGCCGTAATTTTCATTTTTGGGTAAACTATTCCTTTAACACCATATATTTTTATTGATATAGTGGAGTCAGATTTTTAAAAAAGTCCCATGTTCATCAGGCATGCCTTTTTTTGTTTGATCAAAATGAATAATGTTCTCTATTTAAATATGTTTTATGTAAATGTAATTTATCTGTGTGATGCAAAGCATCATTACTTTAGTGCCACATGATCCTTCAGAAATCAATCTAATATGCTGGTTTGCTGAACAAGAAACATTTCTTGTTGTTATCAATGTTGAAAACAGTTGTGCTAAGATTCAAAAGATTAAAAAAAACGGAATATATTTTAAATGTAACAATGCACTTTACTGTTACTTTTAATTTTGCAAGCTAATATTTATGTAAAAATAAAATAAAACATCAAACAAAATGATTTTTTTTTTATCTGACCATATCTGACAGTTATTTACTTTATTTATTAATTTATTTATTTATTTAAAAGAGTATATTTGCAGATGATTTGGTTAGATGTGTTATATTGGATAAATCTGTTTAATAGTTATTTAATTATTCATTAATTGGTCACGTAATATTCATTTAATTATTTTAAATAGAAACTGCTGCACAAAGGCTTAGGCGTCTTGTTATTAATCAAAGATATACATAGTGTTATCTGATCTGCTGTGCTGCAGATGAATATGGCTGGTTTGTAATGCTGTGGGACGGGAACAGGGACCCTCCTCCTGCGGCCTGTCTGAGAAAAGCCCTTTATTTATGATCTCCATGAGCCATAGGCACTCAGGGAGCAATCAAGCAGAAATGGTGTGAAATGGGTCTCTTGATGGGTCAGTAAAGAAAATTGACTATGATCTCTGGGTGATATTCTGCTGACGGGAGGCCACGTGAAAAAAGACAAAGACAAGACAGACTTTTAATAAAAGTAAATGGAGATTTCATGCCGTTAGTCATTTTGTAACATGTCTGTTTGTTTGTGTTAGATCACGCAGCTGTGTGCAGAGGAAGCTGCCGCGCAGGAACAGACGGGTCAAGTGGAGGAGTGTCTGAAGAACAACCTCCTGAAAATAAGACAGGAGGAGTGCAAGACGGTACAGAACACACTGCTTTCCTCTGCATCTGTTGCTATAGAAACACCATGCTACTCTGATAAGAGGAGATTAGACACATGGGTGGATGTTAGATTTATATACAGTACTGTATAAAACATCTGCCTCCGGTTTCACAGACTAGGTTTAAGGCTAGTCCCAGATTAAAATGCATGTTTTACTATATTGATATCTTGTTCTGACATATCTTAAAAATCGACCATGCCATTTTTCTGTGTCAGGATGCACACCTGTAACATTTTCTTTTAATGCATTTTTATAAAAGCTGCTTTTTTTTAATTTAGGCCTGACTTAAGAGGAGTAATTTCTTATATTTAAGTTTTGGATTGGCTTTGGTGATGACTAATCTCCTTTTACGTGATGTAATTGGTTAAATATTCAGTTAGTAACAGAACAGTCATAACTTATTTTTTTATTTTTTTTGCTGCTGTCTCTTTAAGAAACACCCTCACATGTGAAATGAGCAACAGTCCTTGCACTCACACTCAGCTATATAAATCTGACATGTACAGGTTGAGTGTCCGCGCTCAACTCTTTGATTTCATGCTCTTCTCCTCATGTAGGAGGTGTTGAACATGCTCAAAGAAAGCAAAGCAGACATATTTGTGGATCCTGTCTTACACACGGCCTGTGCTCTGGATCTGAAACACCTCTGTGCAGCCATCAACCCTGGTAGAGGCAGACGTAAGTATTGCTTTGTTTTAACATTAACATACAAAATATCTTGCTCAACATAGCTGCATATTAAACCTCATATTTCTTCTTTTAATGCCACTTCTTACATTATTTCTCACTGAAGGTTCCATTCCCCAATTAAATTATAATGTGTGTTAGTTTGGGATGCCCAGTTATTATATTTAAGAGCTATTTGAGAGGCAAATGGATTAAGGGACTGACAGATGGTATGTGGAGCACCTGACTCCCTGTGTTTGAAATTCTTCCCCAGAAATGTCCTGTTTGATGGAAGCTCTGCAGGACAAGCAGGTGCGTCTACAGCCGGAATGTAAGAGAAGATTACAGGACCGCATAGACATGTGGAGCTATGCAGCGAAGGTCAGTGCACACAAACACATCTTTCAGATTAACAACTATTAAGAATTTTCTTAAATCTATTTACTACATAACAGCCCAAACTCTGTCTGTAAAAGATATCTTATTGTGCATTAAAATTAGTGTTAATTAAAGTGCCCCTATCATATGGGTTATGAAAGGATCATATTTTGGTTTTGGGAGTCCCAAACAACAGGTTGGCATGCTTGCAAGTTCGAAAAGCTCCTTTAGATTAAAAACTTCATTCACTTGTTCAAAAGCTCATGTTCAAAAATCTATCATGGGGTACTTTAATACTAGTAATAATGTAATTAGAAGAAATTATTATATTAAGATGAAGTTGATCTTCTTAAGTTTTCTATGAATAATAATAGAAGATATAGTAAAAATAAATTATAATTATTAGTAAGAATATTCAGAAATTATTATTATACATATCTCTGTAATAAATGTATTGATATAAATGATTATTATAATTAATAATTATTATTATTATTAAAGCAATAATAGCAAGAAAAAATATTTAATATTATTTATTATTAAATTAATATTAATTAGGACAAAGTAAATGCAATTATATGAAATAAATTACTGTTTTTAATATTATGCTGTTAGTTATTGTATTTATATTAGTGCTGTCAAAGGATTAATCATGATTAATCACATCAAAATAAAAGTTTTTCTTTATATAATATATTTGTATGT
>JAUCNO010000318.1:1987446-1999707 GCA_032353835.1 Enteromius viviparus | reverse complement strand
GATATTTCACACTTTGCCTAAAACCGTCAGGCATTCTATAGAATGCCGGATTTCACACATTGCCGGTAACATATATAGGTCAATACATGTGAATGTGTGTATTTATTTTATATACATAATAAAAACACAGTATATTATATAAATATATTTTATTTTAGATACTCTTAATAACATTTCATCGTTTTGTATTTAAAGTATGCATTGGTACATGAATAAACTTTGGTTTATTTTGACATCAGAGATGATGTGATAAAGTAAAGGTAGTTACACAATTTTATTATACTTTATAGTTCAAAACTACATGATGGTATTAATTTATTTTGTCAGAGAAAGACATTAGTAAATCAAGCATTTCTTTATTGCATCATATTGACAGTTTCTCGTCTCCGTTGGTTACCAGAGCCCCCCCACCACCACCTTGCATTCGATGTGTGCTCTCAACTTATTATCCTTCCCTATCATCTTGCCTAAATTTAGCTCCCCATCTTTCTTTTTTTCCTTTTTTCTTCCGCTCCCTCCTCACTCTTATCACAGTGAGAGATTATTGTGTGTGAATATGTTCGTGTGTGTTCTGCCGAGAAGCATGCAGGAAGTGTGTAGTGCAGTTGTGATGCAGAGTAGGAAACTGTCATTGTGTTGAAGATGAAGTCTCTGCATTTATGCTTTTTAATAATCGAACTAATCCATTTTAATCTGATTCTTAAGTCTTAATGTGTCTGCAAAATCTTAAGTGTATCTATAAAAACCCAGAATAATTTTATAGCGAAGGCTTAATGGACTTGGTATCAATTGTGACTCTGTTGTCTTTCCTATAGTTCCAGAGAAATAAAAATAGAAACAAATACGGACACAAGACTTAATGTATAATAAATGCAAATATCATAGCTCACATTATTTGTTCTTGTTCTTGAATTTTATTATTTTAAAATTCACTGTCATTTGAATGCATGTGCAATAGAGATAACAGATATATCTAATCATATCTGGTGTGTGTATTTAAACAAAACGTGTGTGTGTCTATATATAAAGTATCAGAGCTGTCAAATGATTAATAATCACGATTAATCACAGCCAAATTAAAAGTTTTTCTTTACATAATATATTTGTGTATACTAATATATATATTTTTTTATTATTTATTTATTTATTTATTTATATACATACAAACACATGCATGTATATATTTAAAAAAAGTGTGCTAAATATATTTACAAATATAATATAAAATATAAGAAAATAAATATATAAATAATTTACATGTAAATATATACAGTGCATATATACATAAACAGTACAAACACAATGTAAAGAAAAACATTTTTGATGCAATTAATCATTTGACAGCACTAACATATATTTAATTTCTTATTAAAAACAATAACCAGTCATTTAAAAGGAAAAATAAAAAGTGCTGAATTAATTTTGAGACTTGCTAAATATTACATTTAACACTGTTATTAAATAATTAGTTTATTAAATGACAACAAAAGTAAATGTAAAAAATAAAATAAAATGAACGTACTTAAAAAAAATCAGTAAATTACAACAATTCTAATACGTCTGATCTTAGTAATGGTACCTATTCATCTCTAATGGCAAAGGCTAAGCGTGATGCACACATTGCTGTGCTGTCATTTCTGTGCTCAATGAGGGAGCAACTATCCTCTCAATGAGGCTTACGCACTCATAACAGCGTTTGTGTTTGTCGGTCCCTTGATGATATTGTGAATTCAGCTGAGATTAAGGATCTGCGGCTTCTTTTTTCTGCTCTAATAGCTCTCCAAATGTTGTCTGAGTAACTTTGGGCAAACTGATGATCTGTCGGTCTGCTGCCGAGCGATTAGCGTCAGCAATGATGTGATTGTCAGGCTAGTGAAGGGAACTGAGTGGAACCGGATGCTTGACTGCCAGTATTAACTTCACTCAGCACAGGTGTGAAGGTCTGTGTATCTCCAGTGAATTAGTCATTTATATTCCAGCTGTCGGATTCATAAGAAAAGCAAATTGTCTCAGTAAATCCTTGTGATTTACTCCTGCTTGGTATTTAAAACTACAGCGCTTGAGGTTACAGATGATTTCAACTAATCTTAATAGCGTATTGTTTCCAATCATTTCAGTTGTTCACTTGAAGTCTGTAGTCCACCATTTGGAGGAATAAAAGAAAAATGCAGGGATTAAACAGTTTACAGAAGTGTGTGATTTGAATGGATAACAAGCAATAGTCCCATTCTTAAAGACTAAAGGAGAGATAATGGTGTATGGGTGGTGGTGTCGTACCAGGAGTGTTTCAAAGTGAGAAAGCTCCTAAAACGAAGAAGAACCACTTCGGTGTCCGTGCAGAGATGCTCTGTAGATATAAAGCTCTATATCAGAGCAGACAGGCCAGGTTATGTTCTCCACCTCCTAATGTTTTCCATTGATTTCCTGGAGCCAGTGCTGTTTTTGCAGCCTGGAACCTCCCATATACTATTTTGGTAGCGTAGTCTAAGAAATCTTATTTGAGATATACTCTACATTACACAATTAAAATACAGACATATTTATATTCTCACAGCAAGTTTAAAAAACCTTGATGGTAATAAATGTTTCTTCATATCAGAATGATTTCTGAAGGATCGTGTCACACTAAAAGACTGGAGTAATGGAGGATTACATTACATTTTTAAATATATTTAGAAACGTAATAATATAGTGTCACACTGGTAGTACTCCCACATATTGCACATGAGGCGTGGATCTTTGCAAATAAACAGGAACTTTAATAATCAAAGAAAACTCGTACAAAGTACATGCAAGGTAGACACTTAGAACTCAACATTAACCACTTGAAGACTGACACACAGACTAATTAGGACATAACTAAGGACACCTGGGGAAGACAGCTGGGAGAACATCAGCTAATAATCACATGAACATAGGAAATACCAAACATGGACATGGGCGGACACAAGAGGAGCAAAAGCACATGGCACACTAAACACAAAGTCTGACACATTAATAGTGTGTAGTTATTATAAAGTGTTACCAATAATAATAAGAAGAATAATTAAGATAATTTTAATTACTATATTATACAATTTTTTTATTTTTATTATTGTTGTTGTTGTTATTATTTTATTGATCTTGTTTTTCTTTTTTAACACTTTTACATTATATGTACAGAAATATCTATCTATCTATCTATCTATCTATCTATCTATCTATCTATCTATCTATCTATCTATCTATCTATCTATCTATCTATCACACACAATGTACTGCATCTTATAGAGAAGCGTCTAAGGAGTGGAGACGATTGAGTGAAACTTGTTCATGTTTTCTGTTGACATTAGCATTGGTTAATGATAAACGGATGTCAAACCGCTGGAGCTACTGCTTTAACCGCTCTCTCTCTCTCTCTTTCTCTCTGTTTCTCATGCTAGTCGCCTGAGGGAGGTGATTCATTATCTGAGAGTATTGTCGCAGCACACTTGCTCTCCAGAGGAAGCTGGCACTGTTCTCTTTCATAGTCACACAAAATACAGCAGTATGTGTGAGCTCACAGTCAAATCTCTGACGTCTGACTGCTGGACAGATGTGTTCACAATGAGCTGGTCACAATCAAACATCCTCATTTAGTATCTCTTCTCTTTTTGTCTTGAAGAAAAAATTGAGATAATGAAGTTGAAGTGCGTTATAATAAAAATTAAATGACAATTATATGCTCCCTAGTTTTCAAGGTTTAATGTCATCCATTAAACACCCAAACAGATAGTCTATCCCAAAAATCACATCACTGGTTGAGTTAATGTTGCTGTGGGGTGCTTAAACAAACTGAATGTTTTGAAAGCCATCTTTTCAACACTTTACAGAAGAGTCAGTCAACTGCACTCTAATAAATTAAAGTTATAAAAAAAAAAAATTGTTTTGTCTTTTTTTTTCACAGTGAATGAAATAGAAGATCACATTTTGTGGTTAAAATTATTTTAATTAGTTTAAAATTAATTAGTTATTAGTTTTATGCATCTTATGCATTGTATTATCTAATAAATAATTGAAACCACTGTTAAACTACCTATCTTTCATTATTACACCTTTAGAAAGCACTGTGCACTACAGTATATATACATATTGTGTATCCTTATTGTTTATAGGTCAGATGTTTGACCAATTTTTATAATTTACTAAATACAATATATATATATATATATATATATATATATATAATGTATGTAGTAAGTGATAGATCTTTTACTATTTTTGAGTCAAGCATCTGACCTATACACAAGATTTCCACCCTACTGAGCCCCAGTGAGAAGGTCTGAAACTGATCGATGAAAGGAAGGAGCACAGAGACTGACGTGTAGTGGCCAGTGAAGGCCCCCTACTAGTTTGCTTTTTGACCGTGTGAGAAGCCCAGGACACAGGAAGTGGTCAAATACCCGGCAGCCAGGCTTCGTATTCATCCTTTTCAAACAGTGTAATGTCACAATCAATTTCCCAAGTCTATAGAAACCCACGGACAGAGGAAGTAAGGATGGGGAAAGACTGCATGTGGATGTGTGAGAGGTTATCTGTGACAAACAGTTCTATTGATATTGATTCAAAATAATGATTGCTTCAAAACAGGTTTTACTAAACAATACTCTTCCTTCTAAAAACAAATAATAATAATTAATGAATTAATAAAAATAAATAAATAAGCATAATATTTGGGTCAGGGCATGCCTATATATATATATATATATATATATATATATATATATATATACATAATTGTTATATATTATTTTATATATGTATTTTTATTTTTTTTTTCTTAATAATAAATAAATAATAATAATTAAAAATGCATACATATATTCTTTTTATTATCATTATTATTATTATTATTAATTTGTTTATTAAAAAAAAAACATAAAAATAAATAAATAAATCGAAAGACTAAACTATTTTCAACAGGTTAATGTGACTGCAGGTGGTACTGGAGCGTGCAGTCTGTAAAAATTCTCAAAAAATGTGGACAACATTAATATCATATGATATACAATAATGGATGCAGCAAAATGTAATGCTATCACATCAGCACAACTGAAGAAAAAATCTTCCTTATCAATGTCAAAGGGCTGCTATAGCTTTATCCTCTCCGTATGAAAGTGATGAATAATCCGGACCGTATGGTTGCAAGAGAGGTGTGTTTTTCACATTACGAATGGTTTCACTCTTTCGTGTGACCCGCTGTAAGGGCTGTCAGTGGTGCTCCGTGGAAACTGAATTGTTTCCTGGAGTGAATAATTAAAACGCCTCTTTGGCTAATTATTCACACAAATTACGCTCCATGCTTGTGACACTGAAGAAATGCGAGCTGATTTTCTTTTACGAAACCCCCAAATTGATTTACAGAGTCAATGCATTTGTGCAGTAGGGTTCAGATCATTATTAGAAAGCAAAAATATGGAGATGTGGAAAATTAATCCTACATGTCTGTACACAACCACCGAGCATGAACCATTTCACTGACAGCAGCTATAGCTATCAAGACTGATCTGCTCTGTTTTCAGTCAAAATGCCAAGAAAGTCTCATTAACATTCACTGAAAATGAAACTCAGCATCAAAAGGTGTTTTTTTTATTTTTTTTTATAATTATTATTTGCTAGATGCCAGGGATTTAATGTGTTTTGGATGGTTGCTAGTTTTTTCGTCTAAATAAGATAAGATAATTATTAATAAATAAGTTGATAAATCCCAAGTTCATTAAAATTTGAAAAATACCTTTTTTTATTTTTTTTTATTTTATTATTTTATTTTTTGAAAAGGTCCCAACCCACTGAAAGCTTTTGTACCTTTTTTTTCCTGAGAATTCAGCAAATAGAACTGGAATGTTTTTTCATTCTTAAAAATGCTTCATAATTCCGACTCTTAGTTTTCAAAATACCGTCTACCACTGTACAAACAAAAATGAAGTCCCACACACTGGTTGAGCCAGCCGCTGACAGCCCAGACTTATCAAAATAACAGAGAAATGTTTTGAAAGTGCCGGAGTCGCTGCATTCAGACTCTCACGAATGTCTCTGCACATTAAACTGCCACAGGAGAAAGCGTTTTAACATGACATGCTTCACCTTTAAGCAAAACCTCCAAATCCGCTGTAAAATCTAAGTGACATTCAGAGAAGTCCATTTTCGAGAACCATGTTTTGAACATTAATTGATTTTTAGAAGTTGTGATTGTTGAAATATTGAAGCACAGTTTGGTTGACTTGAGGACAGACGCTAACGTGGACCTCATCTGACTTCAGGGATTCACACAGAGAAAGAGGTCAAGTCTCTCCTTCCCATCTCTCATCGTTAGAGGGAGAGATCAAAGAAAAATGAGTTCATTTCAATATCCCTTATTTTCATATCAAAGACTTCAATAGCTTTTGTTCATCCCACTGAAGCAGTTCTATTCGTAAACTTCATTCAACAGGTATTTCGGTCTGACAACTGAAAGACAATTTACAATTTTAGTGCAGCTCGCTCATTTTAGTAACAAGTAATTCAGCTTTAGTTTTTTTTTTTTTTTTTTGCATAATCCAAAGTCTGCTTAACTGGAACTGGAATATACACAAAGTTGTGTGGAGCTGCAATTTGCAAAGTATGAGGATTATGAATTCCCATTTTAGGGTTGAGTCATCACTATGAGACTAAATGACATAATCAGACATTAATGGATGAAAATTAAGTAGAAAAAGTGCAAAACTGTTTCATTTCAAAGCAGCTTGGATCCATTTAGACTCTAATATTCATACAGTCAGATCAACAACCAAATAACAAAAAACTCAAAAACCAAAGTCACGATCTCTGACTCATCTGAACAGAGATGAATCTGTGGTAATGAGTCATGCAGCAGATGTGACTTTTCTCGTTTTAATAATATTGATTCATATCTGACTGTCAACAAAACTTTTATGCACAAGCTAAACAAAGTCAGTATATTTGTTAAATGCACAATTGTCTCATTCGCTTTAATCAAATATTTTGATTTAAGTTTATAATGTTAGTTTCAATAGGAATTTATTTAAAAAAAAACAATCATGACGAAATTGCTAAAACTAAAATAAAAAAAATAAAAAAATTGTAGAATTATAAAAAAAATAATTTAAATTACAAATTAAAACTGAAAAAAATTATAATTACAAATATATTTAAATAGTTATATATAAATATATTAAACAAAATATTAATATCATTTAGAGGTAACATTAATAATGTATGCAAATATTTAAATAATTAACTGAAATATAAACAATCTGTCAGGGTTTATGGTGTACCCACAAGCAGGCGAAGACAAGAACTTAAACTGAAACAAGAACTTTAAATCAATAAACATAAATACAAAAACTTGTAGGCTACTTGTACAAAGTAACATAGAAACCTTGATGATCGACAAACAGGACAGAATACAATGGGCTTAAGTACATGAGGAAAGATGCAGGACAGGTGAGGAAAACAGGTGGCATGGATAAACTGATTAACTTCACAAGAGCACGACCATATATGAAAACACAGAAAATACTGAAACGAAACCACTACTGACATACAACACAGACAAGGGCGTGACATCATGGCCCCCTCGAAAAGGCGCATCATCGCGCCATAGCAGCCACACCAGACAGCGAGGGAGAGCGTCCTGGAGGCCATACAAGTCATAGTCACTGGGTGCCCCCAGTACGGCATTGCTGAGATGACGGACCATGTCGGATCAGGAGCCTTGGCGGGCCACGGTGGATCAGGAGTCTGAGCAGGCCACGGTGGATCAGGAATCGCCTGCGGCTGTGGTGGGTCAGGCCTGCCTGCGGCAGCTGCGAGACGGAGTAGCCCCCCAAAAAATTTACATGGGGGGTCTTTCGCCTTCTCTTGGCTGTGGCTCTTGGGTGGTGAACTCTGGAGGGCGCTCTTGCAGTGCAAACTCTGGAACGGGATCCAGAATCAGCTCTCCCGGCCCTAAATCAGGAACTGGATTCAGGAACGGCTCTCCTGGCCATGATTCGGGAACTGGATTCGGGATCGGCTCACCAGGCCAAGAATCAGGAACAGGATTCAGGAATGGCTGTCCTGGCTGCAATTCAGGGACTGGAGTTGGGATCGGCTGCCCTGGCTGTAAATCAGGAACTGGATTCAGGAACGGCTCTCCTGGCCGTAAATCAGGAACTTGAATCGGGATTGGCCCTCCTGGAAGTAAAATAGGAACTGGATTTGGGATTGGCTCTTTTAGCAATAAATCAGGAACTGGATTCGGCAGTTCTGGTCGTGAGTCGGGATCCGAATCCTCAAATGTTTTTCCTGGCCACGATTTAGGGACTGACAAAAATGGCACCCTTGGCCGTAAGTCGGAATCTGAATCCTCGAACGGCTCTTCTGGCAGCCATTCAGGAGTTCACTAACGGAACTCCTTGCTGTGTTTCTGGAATCAGCTTTACACGCTTCAGACGGCGCGAGACTCGGATGGTGCTTGAGAAGTGCAGAGATCATCACTTGGCGCCTGGGTGAGGTGAATGTCACAAAGCATTTGGGGCGGTGCACACATCTGAGACTCTAGGCTAAGAACTGAAACAGTGTTGGGTGGAGACGAGTGGCCGGAACTCTTGGATGGGTATGTAGAGGCTTTAGGTGGGGAAAGAGCTGGTCTGTCTCGGCGGGATTCGGACCGGATTGGACAAAGCTGTGCAGAATTTTCCGCTTCGGCAAATAATTTAGATTGACTTTTTTCCGGCCAGCTCACCTCGTTGGCGATCTCTAATATTTCTCCACATACTCCTCTGCAGATGCCCCAGTTTATCCAGTTTAACCATTGTGATAACTGTTTGGTCGATCGTTCTTTCAGGCTTTACGGTGTACCCACAAGCAGGCGAACTTTAAGCATTAAACAAAAATAAAAAGACTGGCAGGCTAGACACATGCAAAGTAACATAGAAACCTTGACGGACAGAATACAATGGGCTTAAGTACATGAGGGAAGATGCAGGACAGGTGAAGAACATGGATAAATTGATTAACTAAATATGAACAGGAGCATGACCATATATGGAAGCATAGGAAGTACTAAAAGAAACCACAACTAACAAAGTGACATATAACACAGACATGGGTGTGACACAATCATATCTAAATGAAAGCATAAAGGAATAAAATATTAAAAAGAGAAAAGCACATGACAAAATAGTACAACTAAAATGAAACCTGAAAATATAAAAATAACAAGTTAATTTAAAATATTAAAAATAGATTACAAATGTCTTGTTTATTTTTTTGCAATTAAAAGACAATGGGAAAAAAAATGAAAAAAAAAAATGAAATAAGGTAAAAATAAAATAATATATTAGTAAATAAAGAAATATTATATATTATATATAAAAAATATTAGTTGAAGATCTTAAAATTTAATTGAGAATTAAAAATGTTGCCTTGGCAACTAACTCAAATATTTTAAACTAAAATATTAAAATGACCAAAATGTATATATGTAAATGTAAAGATGTTTTAAAAACTAGTAAAATGGCGAAAGCACATTACAAAATTACTAAAACTAAAATAAAAACATAAAAATAAAAGCAAATTCAGAACATAAATATTTACTATATTAGTCAACATTTGAACTGAATCAAAACCTTTCAAAGTTGTCCAAAAACGCATTAATGTCTTTTGAGCCATTTTAAATGTTGACTGTACATAAATAATAGTAAAATAATACTGCTCATAACCATTGTTCAGAATGCCAAATATGACTATTATTATTCCTCATACTGAGGTTTAGTGATTTGAAGAAATCTCTGTTGAAATCTCTGTTACTTTACTAAATATCACAGATACTTGATGATGCACTGTTTAACAATTTAAACACCCACAACAACATGCTAAAACCACTTAGAAATGTCAGGGATGCATTGCTCTGCATTTCAAAACAGCAGGTAATATTTCCCCTTGGCCTTCAAATTCAGTGTACATCTGATATAGTGTCCATTGCACAAACAACCGAGATCTAAATGGATGTGATTTTCCCCCTGCGCCAGTACAATACATATCAACTGTACGCTTCACTCCCTCCATCTCTCTCTCTGTCGGTCTAAGAGGTCTGCAAAGTACACAGCTAGAAAACTGATTCACCCCTGCCAGCTGGTTATTAAATTTGTTTGCAAATATCCAGCCTATTCTTATCCTTTCTGTTTGTCTCTCTGTCCGTTCTCATACCTCCATGCTTTCATTTTCTCCCCTCATTTCCTCATCAGCATGCTTTCTTAATACGCATTCCTGGTCTTACTGCGAATAACTCATCAGTGCATGCAATTCTGAAGGGGAAGAAAAGTATTTGTTTTTGCAATCATTCATAAAAACATAATAACTTTCTCCACCTTCGAAAAGACCTTCATTGTTACAGTTACCTGGGCTGGTTTATTTTAAAGAAAAATGCATTACCATTTTGTTTTATTTACATTCTCCCATTCTTACAAATCTATACGATTTTCTTATTTTTTGATTTTTTGATTGACTGATTCCATGCTGTCTTCCATACAATTACAGCGGAAGCCTCAGAAAGCACACAAAAGAAGTGATTCATGCAAGAAATGCTTATATTCAAGCATTTTCAAATCTTTGGAACAGACTGATATTTAATTTGTTTTTCTATATAACAAAAAAGGACGTAGCACAAAGCTACATAAACGCACAGTAATTGCACAGAGAATATATTTTTCCCAAATGCACAGATTTTTTTTTATATGATATTTGTTTTGTGGAGGGAGAAAGGTTTGAACAGAAGCGGCGAGAAGAGAAAAGCATAATGAAGAGCAGCGGTCAAATCGCATGAATCTCCAACATCTAATGTACCCCAGCACCCGATGAATATTAATGTCACAGAGTGAGCCACATCCACAGGCTTTGATTCTGCCTACAGCTGGGAATAGAAACAGATGTGTCATCTGGAAAAGAGGTCAAAAATAATAATTATCTATAGTTTAAATTAAAGGTTACTAAGCAAAATTCACTACTGACAGTTCATGCAGCACAGTTATCAAAAACTTGCTGTGTTCAAATGAGCAGAAATGCATGGATAGATGCAAAAATACTGATTCTAAACAGCATCATCCATGGAAAAATGCAGTTGGAAAAACTGACATAAAATATTGATTGGAAGCCAAAAAAATTTAACTTAAATGGTTGCTTATAAAAAAATACAATTGTTGCTATTGTTTGTATAAAATCAAATTAAATTACAAATTTACTAAATATGAAAATTAAAAGTTGATTATATGTTTTGTAGAAAATGTGGGTTTTTGTTTGTTTGTTTATTTATGTGGCGATACATAAATAATAAGGTAACACTTTAGAATAGGGAACACTTGCTTTCCCCTCAATAAATTCTTAATTTACTGCTTATTAAGTTTAGTTTTGAGTAGGATTAGGGATGTAGAATAAGGTCATGTAGAATTAACGTGGGCTTAATTAGCACTAAAAAATTTAGAATGTTATAGTTATATGCAACTAATAGATGTAACTTGAGAATGTGTGTGTGTAAATTTATCATCCTTGTAAGTTTCAGAGATGATGTCAGATTTACTTTGAAAGAATATAGGGACAAAATATTAAACCTATCAGCTTAGCTCAAGAATATTAATTATGACATCAAACAGGTGAATGGGTTCTGGCCATAGTGAGATTAAAGCTCACTGGTGACACATTCATTCAATCCACTGCAGATGTTACTGGTAAGCTTCTGCTTGATCATAAAAAAGTGTTCCTCTTACATGACGCTCCTGTCATAAACAACATGCTCTGTGATTCTCTGTAGTCTTCCTCCATATACTGATCTTCTGCTTGCTGTTCTTACACACATGGATCCCGGATCACTTTAGACAGGGTCTTTGCCGGGGCAGTCTAGCCTGTTTAATCCTCTTTTATCTTCTTCCACCTCATTTCTCACTTTAGATCAGGTTTTCCACCTGTCTTCCCCTTCACCCGTGGCCCTTCAGCACAGCACTGAACTGGACAGATGTTATTCAGAATACATCAATATGAATACATCAATACAGCAGCAGGATTCTGAGGGTCATATTGTTTTTTTTCTGTGACTTCAATGAACAATTAATATATCACCAATCAACTTTTGCTCCACCAAAGCACATACAAGAGATAACAATTACAATTAAAACCGTAAGAATATTGGTAATTAAGTTGGCTTGTGAAAGCCAACTTACTGATGTAGCACTTAAACTTATTATTAGTGGAGCTTGCCCTAAGGCAGGC
>JAUCNO010000318.1:1974607-1984719 GCA_032353835.1 Enteromius viviparus | reverse complement strand
CGGCCCACCACAAAATCCCATATATGAGCTTTCTTGGGGTTGGCGGGATATTAACGCTGTTTTATCCCCAGCTTTTCCTCCATAGCTGCGCCCCTGTCAGACCTGACCAGGAAGGGGCACCCTGAGCGAATCCAATAGACGGAAAAAGATGAATTGGCCTTCCAGGCCCTGAAGAAGGCCCTGACCGCAGAGCCAGTCCTCCACGCCCCGGACTTCAATCGTCCCTTCCTGGTGCAGACCGATGCCTCCAACTCGGGACTCGGAGCAGTGCTCTCCCAGGAACATCAGAGAGAGAAGCTTCCGGTCGTCTACATCAGCCGTAAGCTGACCCCAGCGGAAAAAAACTACACCGCCATGGAGAAGGAGGCCCTCGCCGTCAAGTGGGCAGTCCTGGAGCTCAGGTATTACTTGGCAGAAAATTTATTCTCTACACAGATCATGCCCTTCTCCAGTAGATGGCCCGGGCCAAGGATACAAATGCCCGGGTGACCAGATGGTTCCTGACGCTCCATGACTTCCATTTCGACGTGCGGCACCGAGCTGGATCCAACAACGCAAACGCGGATGGCCTTTGCAAATAATAACTGCTGTGACTCTTTACATTGAAAACTTACACCCCATCACATATACAATAATGGCAATATCATTACTCAATTTATTATTTAATCCCATTATCTTATTTAAAATCCAATTTAAAATCCCAGTATCTCGCACTGGCCTATTGACACCAATGGTTCGAAAAACTATACTAGAGGAGGTACCCTGTGCATCAAAAAGTGATGCCAAAGGGTCCTGAACAAGAGGCAATGTGAGAAAGTGTGGGGTGAGACTGTGTTCATTTAATTCATAAGGTGACAGCAAAGAAACTATGTCAAAATATGACATATGTCTTTTATAATATGTCAAAAGATTTACATTTTTTTTATTTCAAATAAATGATCAACTCAACTGTTTCTTGAGCAGCAGATCAGCATAGTAGAACGATTTCTGAAGGATCTGAGGGAATGATGCTGAATATTCAGCTTTGCATCACCTAAATAAATGTAATTTTACAATATATTCAAACTTAAATTCCAATATTATTTCACTTTATTAACATTTTTGTTGTATTTGTATCATCACATACAGTAAATGCAAGAAAAAAGTTTTTTTTTTTTCAAAAAAGGGATCACTTTTAGTGTAGTTTGCTGCCTGATGAACCAGTTGACTGAGCAGTATTGTCTGGCAAGCTTTATGCTATTTTTCATGAATAGTGCAGAAGCTGGACTGAAAATCTACCTCGATATAACCAAATTTGCTTCTTGCTAAACAATTTGCTTCTGACATGATGTTTTTAATGTAATGGGCTAGGCAATGTAAGGTCTTAAAGCAAGGCATTAACCTGCCTAATCGTGAAAATAGCTCCCATTCATCAAAACTGTGCTTTCCTTTACTGTAAGAGTTGCAATCAAACTGTTTGCTCAAAATATTAGGTGTTCTTGAGAGCATGAGCGCCACTGTAATACTTCATTCCTCACATTTCCACAGCACTTCTCTCTCCTCGGCAGCCGTTGTAAACGTTCCCCTGATTAAATCTGACCCAGGGAACGCTGTCCCTAATTAGCTTTGCTAAACTTTGCATTACAGTCATAAATCAGCAGCTCTGTGTTAGTCTTCCAGGGGGGAAATGTAAATTTCGTTCTTTATCATATTTATCATCCTGCTAAAACAACAGCAGTGCCTGACACGTTATTTAAATCCAGGTTGGTCATATAACAATGCGGCTCGATCTGCCGAGATGCAGAGGACTGTTCATGCTATTCTCATTAAAGGAAAGAAATATGAGCGCTCAGGAATGACCTTATTATTCAAAATACGAAGGTTGGACACTGGAAGAGATGCACAGGTAAAGCCAATGCACACAAATGAACGCAGGCTTCCCAATAGCATTATTACAGTACGCTGTTACTATATTATGCAACGCTCCTGTCAAGAGTCAAGGCATTTTTTTTTAAATAAAGTTAGATTAAAAATGCTAAATAACTACTTTTATGTATGAGATGCCACAGCTGAATTATACATGCAATATAATGAGGTCATGTGATGAATGTTTGTTGGCTTAAAAGAGTCAGTAGATATAATATTTCTAGATATGACTCGGGTCCCTCAATCTAAGGCTTTTATGCAGTAATTGCAAGCAGCACTAAAAAATAGCAGGCAGTATTGTACGTCTACTTGTATTACATTTCAAACACAGTAGCACATTAATGGAAAGAAAATTTGCGGTTCGTAATATATGTTCAGAAAAACACACAGCTGTTTCTGCTTCCCATCAGTTTATTGATCAGGATAATCGAGTTGAAAGTAATAGGGCACAATGCAAATTGAGCTTCTACATGTAAACAAACACAGACAGGCTGTAATAATGGAGTGCGGAGCACAGGAAACAGACCAATTTATGTGACATTAAAGACAGATCTTCAGAACTTTTGGTCGCTTCTATGCAAATGAGCTGCAATTAAGTCTGCAGTGTTTAGATGTTTGTGAAGTTTGCATGGCAGGAAGTGCTGGGGTGAGTTATAGCACTCTCACAGCCTCTTATTAAGAAGTGTACAAAATGAATGGCTATTTTTTAACCCTATACCTGACACCTGTTTCCCCCAGAACTTTTCCTGCTTCCTTTAGAATCTGACCACAAAATATGTCACAGACGTTTTAGTAGTTTCAGAATTTTTAAGATTTTACAATTCTATTTTGTTTTTATTGTGGTTGTTTAAATCAGCATAACAGCTATAATAATAATTATTATTACTAAAAATATTACATTATTCTAAAAATGATTCAAATACAACTACCAGATAAAAATAAAATGTTATAATAGTTTAACTGTTTAAATAAATTGAGTTGTGTACAATGAATAATAATAATAATAAATAGAAAAGCATATTATAAAAGTTTAAAATAAAAATAATACAAAAATTAAATTTAAAATAACTATATTAGGTAACACTTTACAATAACGTTCATTGGTTAAGATTAGTTAAAAACATCAGTTAACAAGTATTAAGCATGAACAACAGTTCCACACAGTATTTATTAATCTTAGTTAATGTTAATTTTAGCATTTACTAATGCATTATAAAAATCACAAGTTAACATATGCACCGTGAACTAACATGAAGAAACAATGAACAACAGTATTTTTATTAACTAATGTTAATAAAGATTAATAAATGTAGTGTAAATAAACAAATAAGCTTTTTTTTTATAAGCAGTATACAGTTTATATGGGCAATATGTGCATATACTTGTGTGCCAACCACTCGACTCAAACTGCTGCTTTTCTAATTACCTCATGTCGTCATATCAAGGATTGTTAATGTAATTCATCTAAATTAGTGGACCAATACTGGGAAAATATCTAACTGTCATGTAAAGTTCTGCACTGTCTAGGTTGAATCTAGGGAGAACAAATTATGAAACATCAAGCATTTCACCATAACACACACACATTAACGACCCCTGCTAGTATACTTCAGCGTCATGGAGAGCGACGTCCTGTCAGAATGAACCACACGGGCAGAGGACAGAGACTTATGAAACTTGACTGACAGTGACTGATCACACAGCTTCGGTGTCTGAGCTGAAGACCCCCACGAGATGCTCGAGATACCGCTCATATTTCACTCACTTCATTTTGAGTGACACACACTGAATGGGGTAAATTGAGCCACCCAGACTGTGAATGCTAGAATAAAACCTCAAGATTCAACAACTCAAAGCAAAATAAGACTAAAATAAATAAATAATCACAGCATAACAGACAAACGAAGCTGACAAACACGACAGCAACAGCACAAATGAAACAGGAAACAATAAATAGTAACACAGTGATCGGTTTAATTTATTCCTGTCGGCACGGCATTGCTGGAAACTATCTCAGTTGATGATTAAACTCCTTTCTCATAAACCCTCACGTTCGACAGAAACGCCGGAAATATGATGAAAAAGCCCACATTGTGTTTATTTGACTTTCTGGTGCCTAGCGTTTAATGTATTTGACTTTCTGGTTCCTAGCGTTTAATGTTGAAAGAATTTTTGTCTGACAGGAAGAGCGCCTGTCAGAGTCGGGCCACAAAAATAAAATGTGGAAGGAGCTCAGACACTGCTGACAACATTCAAAGACATCAAACTGAGAGAAAACATGAGCAGTTCATCTGCAAAACTAACCAAAGTAACCAGACAGCAAAGATCCTCCTTTTATGAAGTCTGTGTATAAACTAATCACTCACTTATTTTTATGTATAGTTAATATATTTTGAGGTGTCACATTTATACTGTATCTATGTACATTCGCCATTAACCATACCAAAAACCTCTCCATAAAGCAACGCAGTGCAGCTCATAAACACATCAGTGACCTTCCACATGCTACATCACAGAAATCTCTAACTGACCCTACAAAAGCAGCGCATTTTCACAGCAATGCACCTCAGCAGTGCCATTGTTTTGCCTTAATTAAAAGACAGCAGGAGAAAGACTTGTTATTAGGGTCACCGAGGTCACACAGCAGTTTAAAATGAATCCAAGTCATTTCTTAATAGACTCTGCAGGGCCACGTTCGCATTCACAGTAAATGATGCTGGTCATTTGATGTGGTGGTACACAAACAAAAACAGTCTATAAGTCGCTTCCATGTTGCTTCCGCCTCTTGAGATTTAGCAGAACTCGGCTCATCAGTGCAG
Source organism: Enteromius viviparus (assembly GCA_032353835.1). NCBI lineage: Eukaryota > Metazoa > Chordata > Actinopteri > Cypriniformes > Cyprinidae > Enteromius > Enteromius viviparus. The sequence continues at coordinate 1,979,995 of JAUCNO010000318.1, read as the reverse complement.
TGTTGTGCATCTAATAATTCACTGCAAATGAACTGCTATCATTCTTCTGACAAACTATAAGCACTTGGAAATGTGTTTACTGTTCCACTGGAACATATTGGAGGCACTCTGCAGTCTGCATCCTGCAGCCAACATATTAACAACGTTGACTGCGCTATTAAGCAAATTTCTCAGTGGACCAATCTGTGATTTACAGTAAGAGAAGCCAATAAACACCCTTTCCTATGAGGCTTCTGTGAAATACAGCACATTTCCCCTTTGCTTTCATACGTTGCTTAATATTCCAGGGTCTCTTCTCTGCCTCTCATGTAAAGATTTTTTTTCTCTCTCTTTTTCCATGGCCGGTCATCCCTAACTGGGTGATTAAGGATCAAGGTGGGTCATTTGCTTAATAAAAACCTGCGTTGATTGGAAGTGTTTTAAGCCTGCAATGCAGGAGAACTAACGCTCCCTGGACATGAGATTATTATGAGACTATTTTTTATAACTTAAGAACATAAAAGGAGTTCTTCATTGAAATGTATTACTTAAAAATAGCTTTTTAAATGATTCACTGTGGTGCTCAATAAAAAAAAGGTGGAGAGAACAGCCGAATACTCAATAGAACAAAAGAAAAGAGAAAAGTCAATAGGGCAGAGCTGCTAAAAGATGGTGAAATGCAGTTTTTAAAATGATTATCAATAAGTTTCGGAATACTTTGGCTCACGTATCATTCTAAACTTTTTACAACAAAGTAACAACCTGAAAATGTGAACTCTGTATGCAAGCTGATGTATAAAAAAAATGAAGCTTGCAACAAAACAAAATAACAATTTAAAAAAAAATTAATTACTGCCTCCTGCTGGGCGGTGTTTATGACAAAATATGAAAACAAAGCAAACAAACCTAATATATATAGGGGTGTGACCATTCACAAAAATCACGGTTCGGTTCGATACGACACAGTGGTGTCAAGGTTCGGTACGTTTTCGATACAGAAGGGGGGAAAAAAATATTTTTTTTTAATAAAAAATATGCTTCACATATCTTTTGGAATTTCTTAGCAGCAAATAAAACAAAACCTCCTTTAACCAAAACCAAAAGCTACTTTTAAAAAATGAAATGTCATGTTGTACATTCTAAACAGCAGTTCTAAACTAATAAAAAGAAAATAATTTTGGAACTTTTTTCAGAAAGAGTGTTTTCTTCAGACAGCACAGATCCTGTCTTCAACACTTAGGCTGCTGTTGTGCTTCAGCTAAAAAAGGTCACAATCTTTCTGTTATTTGCTAGGAGTGCTAAGAGGGCTCAAAAACATTTAGCATTTTCTTAAATCCCGCATTAACATCCATGGTTATAAATGTACTGATCGTTGTTACCAAACGATTGTTTTGCCCTGTTCGAATCCGTTGAAAATGCCTGAATGCCGCGGGGATAGTTTGTAAAGAGCGTGTTTCTAGTTTTCGTTAATGATGGGTCATTCTTTGAACGATTCCTTTTTTTGAACAAATCTTTAACTTACCATTACTAATTTTCTTCTGTTTGAGGGGGGGAAGGGGCAGTCAGCACGTCGCCTGTCCCGTCGTTTGCGCTGCCTTTTTGAGCGTAGCACTGAAAACATGATATTTTACACACTTTATTCTTTTTTTTTCTTGTCCAAATATAAAAGTATTAGTCTGAATTGTTGGGTTTGTAATGTGTACTGGACCGAAAGCCTCATACCGAATTGTTCAATACGAATACACGTATCGTTACACCCCTATATATATATATATATCCTTCAGAGATGCACACACATAAACGTACATGCTAGTATTGTTACTGCTACTCTGACGACTTTATACGTAACATCAATTTAAAAACAACTTGACTTTTCACAAGCAGTGTTGCCAACTTTTTTCAATCGAAAGTAGCTAAAGTCAGGTTGAAAAAACGCTGGATGGCGTTGTATGACGTCATACGTCAATTTGCATATTCATTAGTCAGTTGCACCCAAATTATCACTAGAACTAATTTCACTGATATATTTAATGGTTTCTGTTTTCAGAAAAGGAAATGAATATGGAATAATAATGCGCCACATTATTAGGCCTACTAAACTAGCTCTACCTTACAAGATGTTAATCTGGAATAAAATCCTTATTTATAATCGAGCCGTTGTCTGATGAAAATCAAATACACATAAGAAATAGACAATGGCTATGCTGTGATTTTGGCTATATTTGCATGTAAAATAGAGTTTGAGCAACATAATATATATTTTAACTGAAAGCTCTGCTCCTGTCAGCCGCTCGCTGAACAGAACAGACACAGAGGAAGGTGTGTGCATTCTTGGAAAACAAGCTCAACAAGAGAACCAGAGACTCACTGAGATTTGTCTAAGAAGTCGCTAGATTTGTCGCTAGTCGCTATTTTTGGAAAAATGTCACCAAGGAGTTCTAAAAAAGTCGCTAAATATAGTTGGCATGCTCACAAGCGAATGCATATATATGCATTCATCTCATAAGCATGATTCAAATCTATTAACATATTTACTGACATACCACTCAAGAATTACTGATATAAATATTTTAATTCAACTTTATTTGGAGTACTTCACATTTCATATAATTAGACCTAAAATGTGGTTTAATGTCACTATTGTTAAAGTCTGTATACGCTTTGAACAATGTGTATTCATACTAATATTATAAAAAATAAATTTTTTAATTTAAGATATTTAAAGTATGCCTAAAGTATGCTTGAAATAGTTTTACTTTAGCGCAATCAAATATATTTCAATATATCTTTAGTTGGAATTCAGCACTATTGTCAATTTCAATTTAGCAAACTTTAAATATACCAGTTTAGCATACCAAATACAAGGTATTTTATTAAGTATGTAAATATTGTAGGTACTGTACTTGGCAAGAAATACCTGTATTTTTCAAAATCCAATTGATAAACAACACGAAACAAAAGGGTAAAAAACTAAATTAAGCTAAATCAAACACAAACAAACAAAAGATTTAAAAAAATAAATAAAAAAGTAAAAAACTGATGAACATAAAATACATTTAAAAGAAACAGACATGGACTAAAATCAACTAATAATTGCCTTCATTGAGTCTTTAAAGGCTGAATTTAGATGCTTTGATGGAAGCATTTAAGGTATTCTTAGCACGTAGCCACTAGAACAGATTGGCAGATTAATAGACCATGGACTGGGGAATCTGGAATGAAAATTGATGAAGAATGAATAATTATTGTATAAAAGTATGGCATGTCAAGGAATATCAAGTGTATCCATTTAAACAGCATGGTAAAACTACAATTAGCACATTTTTGAAGCAAAATAAATAAATAAATAACAACAGTAAACTATCTGTGTGGGTCTGCTCTTTCAGAGGGCTTAAGGACACCGCAGGAGGTCTGGGGATAAAGACGTCAGCACCCAGCCTGTCGCTACATCCCGCCCAATCTCATTCTTCTAGAAATTGAGGTTTGTGAAGGTCGTTATTGAGAAGTGCTTGTCTTATTACAGTGAGTGACCTTCACCTCAGCCTCTGCCTCTCTCCTCTGTGTTATTTAGTGAGGTCTGACACACGTGAGTGTGTGTGAGGCTGTCAGAGAGGAGGAATAAACCTCATAATGCTTTTTCCTTGCCTCTTTATCCCTAGATGCTAGTGTAACTGTCAGTCTTCATTCCTCTTTGTCGCTCAGGGACACAGAATTATGAGATTGGCAGGATACTGCTTTTTTCACCGGACAATGATGGGATACTGCCTATAAAAAAAACAAAATCTCAACAACATTCACTCAACGCCTTTTTCCACATGATAGCTTGAATGTAGCATGTCCGAATAAAACACTAATGCAGTATTAAAGAGAATTAAATATTTGGGGTGGAATTAAATAAATAGTGAGATTGCAACTCAGAAGATGTTTAAGAAATATTTAAATTTGTTATATTTCCATTCAATGGTTTCAAGTTTAAGGAAGTGGATTTTTACACTGTTACAAAATACTAAATTGTATATAAACGCTGAACTCTATTCATCAAAGAATCCTGAAAAAAGACATCTTTGAAAATGTACACTTTTTAAATAGAAAAATAGCTATTATAAATAGTAATAATAATAATTATAAATTCACAATTTTATTGTTTTTACTGTATATTTTTGCACACACTGTGAGCAGATTTTCTTTTAAAATTGTGATTTTAAAAAAAATTCAATCAATCACATACTTTTGATTGCCAGTTCCTCCTTTTAGCGTTTTAGGCAAAAGAACAATAATATTTGCATTCTTATTCATTTAAGAATTATAAGCATACTTATAGACTATCCAAAAATGTGTTCATCCCAAGTTAAACTCAATCCTCACATGATTACATTCAAACACAGATACAGAAAAGGACTATTTTTAATAATACAGTTTTTGCCTATTGCTTACACACTAAAAGTGAATGCTTACACCAAAGCCTCAATACCTAAACTTCTTGTATCTTATTTTAAACACAGTGTAATCATAGCTTAAACACATGTTCAACTTTGCACTTTGTTTACAATTCTGTAACACACTTATTGCTAAACACTACACACGTTTTCTTACATTAGACGCTTTGTTCAAAAACTAAATCACCTGTTATCATTGAGAAAACACTGTTCAAAATGCAAAACTCATCTTGCAACTTTAGACACTTACATAGACACCTAAACTCACATGCATAGAAAAACACAACACCAATCGGTCTGAGCCTCAGCACTACTAATAGACCTCAGGTAAGACATTAGGTGTGTTGGAGATGCACTACACTAGTCTGTCGCCGGCTGATGAGAGCAGCCCCTTGCAGTCGGGGGAGGAGTAAAGAGACGGACGTCAGGTCGGACACTTATAGGTTTCCGTCTTGGTCCTTATGATGGGAAAATTTTTATATACAAAAATGTAGATATCTAAAAATAAAACCAGTTTTTTATGCGTTTCATAATGAGTTTGTTTTGTATACAGAAGCTCTTAGAATGATGAAAAGAAAATTGCAATAAATCCGTTTTCTATAATTATGTATTATAATTTACAAGAATAATCCTAGCCCCTAGTTTTTTTTTCTGTTGTATTTGTTTTGAAGATTGTAAACTGATGTTATTTTGACATTGCCAGGTTGTTTGTTTAATAATTGTTCAATTGAAAACAAAAAAACATAGGTTTCGGTAGTGCTGAATCAACGTCATTAACTCTTATACAATACCTATATTTACCATATCGCCTAATCTTCATTTTCATCAGTAATGTTTTGTTTGAATATCAGATATTCAATATAAATATTGATTACATACGGGAGCTTTTTTAAGAAAAAAACAGGCAGCACACATCGTGCTTGTCGTCACATAATCTGACCAATGAGAATAAAGTGTGTCGTCATCAAGGCTT
>JAUCNO010000318.1:1923032-1948886 GCA_032353835.1 Enteromius viviparus | reverse complement strand
CAAAGAATACATGATGTGCCTTTACATATATTGTACTTCAAGCAAGTAGCAAATAATAATTCATTTTAAACCTCACATGGAGCTTTTGTGAATTAGACTCCACCACACATATATCAGAGGAAGGGTTGCGAATCTGGCTTATAGTTTTTCAATTTTGCAAATACTCTAATTCAATTTAATGATAAATTCCTTTGTTTTTCAGGGGCGTCAAGGCCCTCCTGGTCTACCAGGTCCAAAGGTAAGTGTGCATGCTTCGACTGAACAGTGTGGCTTATTGTGTTAAAACGCTAATGTGTCTCTTTACCTTGAAGGGAAACATGGGATTGAACTTCCAAGGACCCAAAGGAGAGAAGGTGTGCAGAAGGATCTGTGACAGGAACAATATGTTCATCAGGTTTATTCATCAGGGTTTTTAATGTGTGTATTTTTGTGTTTAAAGGGTGACCGTGGATTACAAGGACCTCCTGGGCCACCAGGGCAGGTTGGCGAAGTATCCGGCTTACCTGACACAGTCATCCAACAAGGAGAAAAGGTAACATCATTTGCTTGCTTCAAAGCTTTTCAAACCAGATTTACTAAACAGGGCAAATTAGCGTGAGATCATAATCACAAAATCCCAATGTGAGTAGAGGGCTTTGAGGGTGACAGCGCACAAATAAAAGAACACAGATGTAGCCGGTCTATTTCCATAATCACCCATAATGACCAGTGCAATCTACCAAATGTGACCCTGGACCACTTAAAGTCTTAAGTGGCTGGGGTATATTTGTAGTAATAGCCAAAAATACATTGTATGGGTCAAAATTTGTGATTTTTTAGGGGGTACCAAAAATCCTTAGGATAGTAAGTAAAGATCATGCTCCATAAAGATATTTAGTCAATTTCTTACTGTAAATAAATTAAAACTTAATGTCTGATTAGTAATATGCATTGATTAGATCTTCATTTTTTTATTTTCTCAGCATTTAGATTTTTCTGTACCCTCAGATTCCAGACTTCATATTGTTGTATCTCAGTCAAATATTGCCCTATTCATCATACATCATACATACAAAAATCATACATCAATGGGAAGCATATTTATTCAGCTTTCAGATCATGTATAAATCTCAATTTCGGAAAATTAACACTTACGACTGGTTTTGTTGTCCAGGGTCCATGTGCATGTGATCACAAGGGGATATTGGCTTTTTTGCTGTTAAATAATAAGACATTTGCCAGTAACTTTGTGACTAGTGCAAAACCTCCATACAAAAATACTCTCCTTCTACATTTTGTCTGTAAGATAGACTCCTACAAATGAACATGCCAATAAGGTTAGCAGTGTTAGCATTATTTAAAGTAATGAAACGGATTACATTTAATTACTCATCAAATTTTTTTTACAGTATTACTAAACACTGATTACTGTCAGACTTTCATTACTTCAATTAAAATTATAATAATAATTGAACACATCCACCACAATCCAACTTAAGTACTGCCTTGTACTTTGAGATTGAGCTGAAGTTCAATGCAGATTTAAAATAATAAGAAATAGTTTACTGATGCTGTTTTTGAAACCAAATCTTTGCTCAACTACAGGAAACACATACATCTAACAAACTTTTTTCTTGAATTTGTTTATTTTTTCCTCCAACCTTTTGGTCATATTTGACTCGATTACTTTTTTGTCTTACATAATGGCAAACAGTAAAACTGAGTTGCATTACATGATAGCCAGTGTATGATGCTTTTGTGAATTTATGCTTTGATTAATATATTGCTGTGTTTGTTGTTTGCTAGGGTGATCGTGGCCTACCTGGAGATAATGGTTTTCCAGGTCCCCCTGGACCCCCCGTATGTATTGTTCTTTCCATTTCCTTTCGTTCCATTCTTTATTCACTAAAACACACTGGCATCTTCACCTCTCACAGAAGAACAGTATTCATCTGATAGATTGCATTATATGTACAAATAAGTATGACTTAATGCTTTCTTTCTAATTTTGGTACATTTTGTAATTAACAGTCATGTTTTTGTCTGACAGGGTCCACAAGGAGGCCAGAAAGGTGATAAAGGAGTACCTGGTGAGCCTGGAAAGCGGGTGAGTTGAAGCCTACTGAAACCTCAACTATTCAGTTATGTTTACAGATTACAAAAGACAGGTTTTAATGACATGTTTGTGGTGATGTATTTATTTTATTAGGGAAAGCCTGGCAAAGATGGTGAACAGGGCCTCCCTGGATATCCAGTAAGTTGTCTACAATAGATGTTTTGTAAGGTTTATCACAGATGTTTTTCTTTAATATTGTTGTGTTATCTTTTTTTTAGGGTGATAAAGGAGAAACAGGTCCCCCTGGTCAATCGGGGCGAGATGGTGGAAGAGTAAGTATCTGATGCTCTTTTTAGTGTGATCACAAGATTAGATCCATTGTAAACCTTGTCTAATGATGAGGTACAGCTTTAATTGAACTGAGCTGAGAATCATTAAAAAGCAGCTCAGACACAGGTCATTTTGTTACTTCAATTGAATTTAAATTAGGATGTTGTGGTTATTCAATTAGTTCCCATTTTTGTCTGGTGGATTTGCATGCATATTGTGAATGATCATGGACATTATCATTCTATAGCATTCATTGTCACTATTTTATAAAGTATAGATACTGAAGATACTAAAAAGTATCAAATATTCACTGCCTCCTTTGAGAAAATTCCCTGATTTGAAATCTTTATTAATAACTTTAGGGTGGGAAAGGTGATCGAGGACCTCCTGGACCTCCAGCATACAGGGTATGTTGACTGTTCCTCTGTTCTTTTCTGCTGTTTTATATATTTCTGATATTTATGATTATTCATCATATTTTAACATTGATTAGTTTACTTGTAAAACCTTTTCACCCAATAGGATGGCCAATTCCCAGGCATAGGTGGAATAGGACCAAAAGGAGACAGTGGAGAGCCAGGATTACCTGGCCCTAAAGGAGACAGAGGACTGCCAGGTATTTAAGGCGGATCTATTAGCAGAAGTACATGCTTTTAGGAATGTTCGCAATGCAGAAATGGTTTTATTTATAGGAACTCAGTTTGGGTCTTCAGAGTAAGGTCTAAAACAGTTCTATAGGAACTGCCAGTTGACGTATGTCCTATATGAAACACCATCTACCCAGCATTTTTAAAAAGCCATGCAAAAATATTTACTCCACGAACATGGAAAACAGCCATAACAGCATTCTCAGCCATGATAAGTGCGTTTATATTCTATCTCCGTTATCTCAAAACCTACAACAAAACAGCTCTGACCTAGGGCTAGGTGATAAACAGATAGCAATAATTATAACAATATAAATTCAAGATAAAACAAGAGATCAATACATTTTCAATTTAATGTTTATGCCGCAAACACAGAACAAAATGGTGCTACTCATTTGAACCAGACCCCATAGACCTTTTATCGGCTCGGTTTAAAGTTCAAAGGCAGCGCAGTGCAAGCTTACTACAGCAGATGCGTTTACTCAGTGATACTTTTTTAGCCTATTGAATTTTATTATAGGAGTAATGGAAATAAATATGATATGTTTTAGTGATTAAGCTGTGTGTGCATTTATCTTGTTTTAGCTACTGTTTTTTTTTAAAGTTATAGTTATATTCTTACTGTGCTATATGTGTGGTTTTAACTGCATTTATCTATATGTAAATGTATGTTACTACGGGAGACTAATGGTTAATTTGGAAATGTTTTTGTTTTTAAATAAATAAAATAAAATGTAAAAAAAAGTTTAAAAAAAACAGAACTTTGTCAGAATAATTCAATTTCACCATACAAAAATTAGGTTGCTACAATTTTTACGGATGTTACTGATTTTGATAATAAACAAAAATGTTCAGTTCTAATTCAAGCTTCTGAAGTGTGCATTTTAAAGAGACAAAAAATAATAATATCATTAACATTATTAGGCAACACAAACCTGATTTAAAACAGTATTACACATTACAACATGCAAGTAAGAGATTTTTTTTTTTTCCTATAAAGTCATTGATTTTGAAAATGAATGGTCTGGTTTCTACAGCTTTCACTTTGGAACACTAATCTGGCTTTAAATCTTGAAAGAAGTAAAGATGTCACATTTATCTTGATAATTATCAATTATTATCGACTGAAATAAAGTGATTGTTATTATTTTTTTTGCCATATCGCCCAGCCCTATACCACAGCATTCACATCACAGCATTCTCCATTCATGGTTTGTAAATGCCTCGCTTTAAGACATCCGTCTCGGCCACTTCAGAGTGTAATCAAAAAGCTGTCCAAGGGGGAAATTGGTTCTCTAGGAACCACTGCGCTGGCTAGGTAATTTGACAACGGAGTGCAAAAGTTACTTCAGAAACCACTCAAGTTCACGCTTCATTTCAGTTATGCCAAAAGAATAAAACATTACTTATGCTTCTCATTGTTTTTGCTCATGTGTGGTTTCCTACGGTGGCCGAGAGACGCACTGCAAACTTTAGAAAACACATGCAAACGGAAGAAAACACATGCAAACAGAAAAAAACACATGCAAACTGCAAATTCTCACAACGCAACCAAAAACAGAGAGGCGCTGCTAACACAGAAACACACTGCAAACAATACAGACCACAATGGAAATGTTTCAGGGGACCTCAAAAAGTGACAGACCCATCTGGGACCTGATTATTGGTTCTGGCTCTTGGTCAGAGCAGAGATGTTGTCGCTGAACTAAAAGGTGAGTTTTTTGTGGTTATTTTAACAACCTGATCATACGGTCTTTTGGATATTATTAGACTAATCTGATGAATTACACACTTAACTGTGAAACATTATTTTAATGCTATGTTAGCTAGAGTTACTCTCAGATGGGTTCTGCACTTTTTGAGGTTTTTTTTCTGTTTGCATGTGTTTTCTTAAGTTGCAGTGTGTTGAAAGTAAAATCATAATATTCAGCGATTTACGGTGGCCGAGAGAGTTCAAGACGCTGCAACTTAAGAAAACACATGCAAATAGAGAAAACACCAGCACAACAACACAAGTGCTGCCAATCCTCACAACATGTGCAAATGAAGAAACACACTACAAGTCCTCACAACACATGCAAACTATGAAATGTGCTGTATATTGCGCAGACCACAACGGAAATGTTTCGAGGGGAACCAAAAAAGTGACGGACCCACTAAGATTTGCATTCGCTGGGATTATTCTGCAATTTATTATGAAGTTAATGAAGCACTACCGATTTATTTTCACTAACCTTAAAATTGTATTTAGTTAAGGGTATCAAATTTAAGCCTATAAGTTAGCCGTCTTATATAATAACGTTTTACAGTTAATTGTGGAATTATAGGCTAATTATAAAATTAAATTGTAAGATGATAACTGTAACCCAGATCATTAATCTAGGTCACTAATATTTATTTACCAATTTTTATCGAATTTTTATTGTCATGGTATTAGAAGAGAAAGACAAGCATGCAGAACGATTGCTTTATAAATAATAATAAAAAAGAAAAGAAAAAGTTCCTGAAAGATTCTTAAGTGGAAAGGGGAGAGGTTAGCTCCGCCCCCTTTTTGATGTGAGCGAACGAGCAGACAGCGCGAATGAACTTGAAGGAACAAAGACTCAGTGGCACAAATGCGCTGAGAATACATAGTTTGTAAAGTTAACATTTGATTATCTACAAGTTAAAACAGATTTCTGAGATATTGATTTGCAAAGCGCATGTACGAGTATAAGTGCATTTGACAAAATCAGGAAGAGACGTGATAAACGACGGATAACACAGGCCGTGATTAACATTCGTTTCCTGGGAGAAACCTTTTTGTATTCTCTTTTCTTCTCCTTTATATTTCATCTTGGTGAGTACATGTCCTTTTTGAGATGTATTTTGTTATTTTGAATGCAGATTTTGTGACTTTTTATAACTTTGAAAGTGATGTACATGTCTAAAAGCTTTAAAATAGATTGGCGTGTGATTTGTTAGTGTAAGTTATATAATATCGATGTTTAAATCTTTGAAAAGTGTTGTACATTTTGGAAAGTGAAATGTTTAATGTGGTGCTAGCCTTGCTAACACTGTGCATGGACCCCAGTGTAGTAATTGAGAACATGGTGATTAGCATATAGTATTTCACGAATGTGCAAATGATTTTGAGACAGACAGTTTATCTAAACTTGAAATTATTTATTTGAACATCTGACACTAAATGTTAAAATTTGGCTTTGTTGTTTCAAGGCTGGGTTTTCTTTCTTTGTTTTTTATTTATTTATTTAACGTTACAGTCCTTGCCGAGTGCCCATGTTCCGGTTTGGACTGAGTCAGTCCTCGCTGCAGCCTGTAGCGCGATGACGTAGCTGGATCAGGTCCAATACGTACTGGACGTTGTTACACGCATTCGCGGTAGTCATTTTGCCTGGCTTGACAGTAACTTAGTAAGACAGTAGGTTTTATTTATACACTACACTATTTTTAAACTGCATTAATGCATTAAACTTTGCTCAGAAGGTTACTGCTTCATCTGTGATGGCAATCACTATAGCCCCAAGGACAACTAGTTTGTTGTGCTTATTATCATTAAGGACATGCAATTTTATGCAATTTAAATTCAACCATTTTGCATGTGTGTAGAGACATCACATCACAACTTAAGCATCACATAAATTATTATTCATCATTAATTACTTATTAATATTTATCACTAGTACACAGGTTAGAATGTCACCACAATGCAATATTGAGCATGCGTGTCCCTTTAAACTAGCGCATGTGTATTATATTCAGAGATCGCTACTGCGCACCACCGCACACGCGCCTAACAACGTGTACGTACGTATTGGACCTGATCCAGCTACGTCATCACGCTACAGGCTGCAGCGAGGACATCTTGTTTGGACTGGCGAGCCATCCTATCCTTGTGTGCCTGGAAACGGTGAAAAAACTGTGAAGTCTGTCGATCTGGTAGGATCAAACTATATTTGATTTGATTTAGTTTTTTCAAATGTTGCTGCCTGGATTTTACCTGGACTTTTCCTGGATCAAACATTTTTCTCCTTTTCTCCATTCTTTGTGGACGAAAAAATATAGCCAGCCTAAAATTAAAGAGTCTTTAATTTTTTTTTTTTAATAGAGTTTATTTTAATAATACTATTTAAATAACTATGATATGTATACAACAAATGTAAAAGATACTGTAGCTCTACCTCCACCACATCTGTTGTCATTTGATACATTTATATTACTTAACTAAAATGTATTTTTCTCTTTTATGACAGTTCAGTTAAATGTCACTTCAAAATAAAGCTGCAAAAAAAAGTATGCAATGATATTTTTGTCAAACTTTTCAGAGAATAACTGAAAACGTACTTTATTGTGGTATATCGTGATACATATTGTTATCGTGATATAAAATAATCCATACCGTGATATATGATTTTTCCATATTGCCCAGCACTATTTGTCAGTATTCTTCATTTTCAGTAGATCGAAACTCTACATTTTTGTATATATCCAGCTTTTGAAAAAACAAGAGCCTATGGCACATAAAAAAAAATAAATAAAACAAAGGTAAAAAATAAATAAATTAAATGGTTAAAAGTGTATGTGCATTGTATGTATTTATTTGTATTTTATGTGTGTTTTTAACATTGTAAATATATACCCTTTTTGTGAAAAAAGATTACCATAGACTGGAGAGGAAATATATGGTAATTTCATTTACCAAGATTTACAACATAAAATTGTGATTTTTATAAAGTCACGAAAGCTTAAAACTCTTGTTATAGCCTCTGACAACATTTCAGGGTTGAAATTATGAATTTCAAATTATTTCAAAAGAGTAAAGGGTTAACAATTGACGTGAATTCGCGTTTGCTGTGACGCGAATTTCACATGCGAATGAAGCGAGTAAACTTAAAATGTTCAAGAGTCCAACTACGCGAAGCTGGTCACATGACTCCACACGCGGTATTGTTTTTAAAGGGAAAGTAATCTAAATAATCGTCTGGGAAAAATTTGATCGATTATAGGTTCTGAATGTCGATTATGATTAATTTTCGATTAATTGCCCACCCCTAGTTTTGCTTATTTTTGACTGAAATGTGAAATAAGCTCATAAATCTACTACATCTTGACTTTAGTATCTTGACCTGTGTAATCAATTGATTGAACTATAATTACAATAGGTATTACTCTTACACTCCCTGATTACCTTTGGCTCTAGTAAGTCAATCCTGCCGTCTGATTGCTGGTTTAAGCGCTCTCACCTAGTTAGTGTATTAATTGTAACTGCACAACATTCAGTAGTATGCTACATAACGGATAAGCAACATACTGAAAAATTAGTTGCTTAATGTTCAAACGGCATTGTTTAGGAAAACAGATAAATAACTTGGTAACAATCTATTATTACAATCAGAAATAATGTAAAATAAAATAAATTGTAATAAACACTACAAACATGTATTTTAGTTTCCCTTATTCCAGAACAAATTATAAAGTAGAGATTTTTTTTATTTTTATTTTTTTCAGAAACACTACAAATTCCTTTGTGTTCGTCTTTTACAATTGGAACAAATAAAAACACCTTTAAGATATAAAAAGTAAATAAATAAATAATGTCTTTTGTCTCTACCGTCTTTCCACTGCTCTCTGTTCCACCATCATCTGTTCATCTCCACAGCCCTACATTGATGAAAGCTCATCATGGCTGGTTCTCTAACTCAATATGCATCTGCTCATGTTAGTCTTTCATCAGTGGGACTCTGAGGCTCAGAGAAACAGAGGGAGGGTGGGTTTGGTTTGGGGCGGATTTGAGCAAACAGTCAAGGGAGGGCGGCTTTGGTCTTCAGTTAGGAGGAAGAGGAGGTAGCTATTTTGTCTTTGAAGCAAACTTCATCCCCTTGATCAGCCTCGGCTCTATGATCAGAAGTTTGTTTTTTGTTTTTTTTCCCAAATGTCTTTAATTACACTGCATCTTCTCTCCATCTCCCAGACAGTCCCCAATCCACAGCTATGACTCAGAGAAACTCATTTTAGACTAAACAAAGTAACAAAAATGTTGCCGGTACAAAGCAAAGCTTTACAATATGAGTTTCTGTGTGAACTTCCTTTAACATATTAGTGCTTTGTATATCACGTATAATAATCTGAAACGTTTAATGCTATTAGATTAATTTCAGAACGTTTGCACTTGTGCTTGTGCAGTCATTGAAAATTCAACAACACCTTCATGACTCATAAGTACAACAGAAACCCCCTCGATGCTTTATTTACCTACACCCTATGCTAAATTAACACTGATTAAACATAAAGACGAATGGTGCATTAATGGGGGCCAATTCATGCCCTTTCATTCATGCTTCTATACTTTGATTGTGATGCAAAGATAATTACACTAAAACCTCATCGGCTTCAGTTGTTTGTATGTTCTTGCTTGCTGAAAAATAGAGAAAAGGGTCCAGGCTGCTAATAAGACTGACCTTTAACTGAACAGAAGCCAAAGCAAAGCAAGATACGGGGCCATGCTGACTGCCGTATTCAAGTTCTCGAAAGCAATCGAGAGTTTCACCCACAGTTATTATTATCAGCACCATATACACTAAAGGAATTACGCAAATCAGGTAAAAGAGCAAATTACTCCCAAAAAAATCTGGAGTGAAAAATGGCTTTGAGAATAATGTGCGTTCTACAAAAGCTTAATTTACACAGAAAGGAGGTGTGTTTGCACTGAAGTGAATGAAAATGAGTTTATGTCAGTGCATTTAGCACTTGAAGTGTGCCAAATACCAAAACTGGAGCAACTTTTTAAAATGTTTGAGAAAATGTGTCTTTATCTTTGTTCCCCTTCGCTACCCAAACACATTTATGTCAGAGACAGATAAAAATAACAAAAGATTTAATTCTGCGGTTGATTAGTGGTGCTTAAAGAAATAGTTCAAACAAAAATATAAAAAAAAAGATGTAGATGAGTTTGCTTCTTCTTCTGAACGGATTTAGAGAAACTTACTTTACATTATTTGCTCACCAAAGGATCCTCTGCAGTGAATGGGTGCCGTCAGAAAAACAGACCATACAGTTGATAAAAACATCACAATAATCTAAAAGTAATACACACCACTCCTGTCAATCAGTTAATGTCTTGAGAAGCAAAAAGCTGTGTGTTTGAAAGAAAACCATCCTTCATTTAGACATTTTTAACTTGAAACTCTTGCTTCTGGTTAAAATATGAGTCCGTAATGAGGACTCCAATGACGTTATCTTGTCTGAATCAGATGAGAAATATGCACAGGTCAAGCACTATTTACAAGCCAAAACCATTGCATTTTCTAAAGAAATGCAGACGAATTACAGACTCATATTTTTTCCAGACTCAAAGGATTGGAGTTAAAAACTAAAAAACATCACAAGTTGATAAATGATGGAATGAAGTTTTGTGGATTATTGTGATCTTTTTATTATCTTGGACTCTCATTCTGACGGCACACATTCACTGCAGAACTAAATCTGTTCTGATGAAGAAACAAACTCTGTGTCTTGGATGGAATGAGGATTATTATCAGAAAAATAACTTCTTGGTGAACTGTTCTTTAAATTGAAAGCAACCTCTCTATTACTTTGCCTTGACACAATTGGTCAAACAACACTACAACTCATTTTAAGAATTCTATAGGTAAATGAACATGACTTGTACCGATCATTAGTCATTTTAGGCATGTTTGTCTATTTAAACGAAGGCACTGGTGTTTCTGAATCCTTCAGGCGTCTCGTCCAGTTAATCAGCCATGAAAACTGAATACTGATGTCCATTCAAAACACAGTCAGGGGTAAATAAACCTATTAGTTACTGCTCAGCACCAGCATTCTATTTTTAATGCATTTATCAAAATGTCACAAACGCCTGAGTATCCCAGCATGCAACTGAACACACTGAACAGTGACAGACATCAAGCATTTAGACGCCACAGCGAAGCTGATCGAATAAATGTGAAAACCCTTCATTCAAATGTTAAAACAATTCGTGGCAAACATCCTAAACGAACACTAAACAGAGAACGAGAAAGAGAAAGACACATTTCATTACCCAATCAATACAGACACTGTTCCTAAATGAAGTCCAATCATATTCATAACTTATACATCTGCTATAATGGTTCTCTCAATATGTTTTAATGCTTTTTGCAATTGCATCCTAAGTAATTTACTGGGTAATTAGCAATATGAAATATTAATGGAAGCTTTCTGAAGCCTCTGGGTGTTCCTTGTCATTGGTTCTTCGGAAATGACTTTACCGTTACTTTTGACTGATGTAAACACTTCAGTAACTGGTTTTGCAAAAAGGACTGCTACTACCAGCTCTGAAAGTGGAAAAGAAAATAAGCATCTGTACTCCCTTTACTTGTGTGTCATATTACATAATTATGCATATATATATATATATATATATATATAAATGGAGAACTGATTAAACATTTAATGCTGCTCATTTTTCACTTAATCAACAAATTAATGACATTCATTAAATAAAGCTCAAACTATAATAATAAAAGCGAACAATCACTTAATACAAAAAATATTAAATGAAACATGAAATAGTAACAAAATATTAAAGTGAAAAATTGCAAAGAATAATAAATTAATACATGTGTTGAACAACAACTAGCATATTTACATAGATTTTTAAAATATTTTACATTTTTTTGGATAGTTCCATGAAGAAATGTAATAAATTTCCAACCATAAATACACCAAAACCTAATTTTTGGCAAGTAAAATGCATTGCTAAGAACGTCATTTGGACAACTTTAAAGGAGATTCCTCCTTTTATTTTTTTTTTGCACTCTCAGATTCCAGATCTCTGCCAAATATTGTCCTATCTCTGCAAACCATATATCAATGGAAATCTTATTTATTCAGGTTTCAGGTGATGTATAAATCTCAATTCCAAAAGAAAAAATGATGAAATGAAAGCTACTTATGACTGGTTTTGTGGTCCATGGTCACAATATTATTTTAAATGATTGAGCATATGAATGCTTATCTTTAATCAACTGGCACTCAGAAGACATAAATAAAATAAATCTGTTATTGCTTTCAGTTACCTAGTGAAAAACATATCCTTACCCAACAATTGCCATATAGCTTGGTCTTATTTTCATGACTCTCCAATGAACAAAATATTTTTTTTTAGTTTTTGTTTTTTTTCTAATAGTGCATCATTTCATAGCCACCAACACAAAAATCAACTTCAAAGCCTTGAAACTCCCAACATATCAATTATATCTGGACAGTGTTGTTTCCAGAGGTAACTGATAACCTGGAGCACTGGCCAGCACAAGCGTGCATGTTCAAAAGAACATGTCTCCCAATTAACCCTCTGTGGAACATGGTCATGTTACTTCACTGTCGGTCATGGCCCTCTCTCATTATCTGTGTGATCCTCCTCCAGGGGTCTAATTGGACAACATACTAGGGCTGTCCTGGTAGTTTGAATGAAGCACAGGAAAAATGCTGCTGGATCAATCTGAAACGCGTGCAACAGTGGTATCTATTCATGGCATCCACATTCACAGGGTGATCTTGAATGAAACATCTCTGGAGCGTATCTGACTGCTTCCATGCCGACATGCATCATTATTACAGCTCTGTGATTCCACTACATTAGATGCAAAGCTGTAGTGAGTGGCTTTTATATTACATTTAATCACTTGGCAGATGCTTTTACCCAAAGTGATTTACAAATGAGTAACATCACAATCAATTCATTAAGCAAAAGCCAACAAAACCCGTAGTATGGCCATGCCAAGTTTCACAAGCAAGCTCAAAAGTGCAAAAACAGCTAGTGCAGTAATAAAACTGCAGAAAAGAGAAAAAGGTTACCTTTTTTGTCTAACAGATCATTTTTTAATGTAGAGATTTTCATTTTAGGGTTGAGGGTTGTAAAGGTTTTTAAACCTGTATTTTCATCCTTATAGTGACATAACCACCAGGAGGTGCTATGTTTGTTGACTACAGAGGACGGAAAAAGTACTTGTTAGAAAGGATGAAATAAAAAACGTCATGGTAAAAAGTGGTGAGGAACGTCCCAGCCATGCCCACCTGTAAAGCATTTATGCATTTAACGCTACAACAGTACATGATGCATTCATGTGTTAGACAAGGTTCTTGCCCCCTGTGTGGATGGTTCAACTATTTTCTTGAGGCATATCATAATAACTATGTTTTCATAGAGCTGATTCTTGTGGAGTATTTTGCTACATGCCACCACAGAGAAGCAATCAGACCCAGACAGCATGTCTGAACTTCTGGCTGCTTCAAAAAGGGCAAAAAAATTGAGATTGGTTCATAAAGAGACCAAAATCAGAGAAAGAGGCTGCAAACAAATTAAGAAACTTCGAC
Organism: Enteromius viviparus; assembly: GCA_032353835.1. Taxonomy (NCBI): domain Eukaryota; kingdom Metazoa; phylum Chordata; class Actinopteri; order Cypriniformes; family Cyprinidae; genus Enteromius; species Enteromius viviparus. The sequence continues at coordinate 1,935,500 of JAUCNO010000318.1, read as the reverse complement.
GAAAAAAAATACATAAAAAAATTAAATATTAAAAATAATAATAAAATAAAAATAAAATGCACAGGCTTTATCATTAATCTGCTTTTACCCAACAAGGCCACTAATGCAAGTTTTATGTTTCATATGAACATGGAGTCATCCTGTTTGCTCCTGTACAACATATAAATTAAACATTAGGAGGTAATCTGATTCTCTCCATTAGGACACTGTTATCAATGCCTGTCTAGACAATGTCAATATGTATTCCAAGAATCCAGGTGTTCCCTGTGTCTTTGCATGGCCCTTGTTTTCTGTGCCCTGGTACATAATATAACAGTTTGTACCGAATCAAACAAAGGTGTCTCCTTCTGTATGCAGTCACTTAGTATTTTACAGCAGTTCAAGAAATGCAAAGAAAAAACAATTAATAACAAACAAATTTCTTCATTAACACTTCTTTTTCATAATGATGCTAATTTAGCATGGACCATTAACTATCATTAACGAAACAGCCACCGTCATCTACATATTTATGAAACTTTTGCAGTTTTTAAAAAATGAATACTTGAATATTTAGTGACCCGTGTGTCATGCAAAATAACAAATATTCTGTCCAAAGCCATGAGCCCAAAATGTAGATAAACTTTTATGCGCACACATATTTTATATATAATGCCATCCCAAATAGCATTGCAGCATACTCTATTTTTTAGCAATTCTCCGTTTTAGCACATCTTCAGTTCAACATTTCTAACTTCTATTTACTTCCTAATATTCAAGTTTTATGGCAACATTATTTCAATTAACCTTTTTTATCTTAGAATTAGTCAACGATAACAGATTTAGCATATACTTTTATGCATATGTCAGACATTTTATAAAAAAAGGCCATGCTCTACCTAATTAAGTTCATTAGTTAAGTCTAAATATATGTCATATTCTTATACAAGTCTAATATTAAGTACATTGGTGTCTATTCTTCAGATGATGAAATAGAGTTAGATACGGTTTACCACTTCTTTCCCAGTGCAAATACTCTGAAATGATTAAAAACAATAACCGTATGACCTCAATGAATCATTTACAATGTGTTACCGACCTGCTCTTAGAAAAACTCAAAGATCACTGTGTTCTTGCATTAACCAGCATCACTAGACACTTCTGAATTCAATTTTCACACACCTCAGTTCTTCATCTAGTAGACACCATTCATCCATACTCTAGATAGCAGAGTACACAGCGTAGTAGCACATCATCTGGGATTCAACTAATGACTATTTCAGCACATTTTGCCAGCGGTTAGTAAATAAGATGCAGGTGGCACATCTGTTTACTAAACGGTTTCACCTCACAATGTTTACTGTAGTACATATGTGGCAGGTACTATTATAAAGTGTCGTTCATTCATCAAAACAAATATCATGAAGGAAGCCGTCTCTCAAACGCCTGTCAGATGATCTGAAAGAGCAAGACACCACTGCCATCTTCTGTCTCACTGTTTATTTGGCTCTATTGTCTCGCCTCGCTCTCGGCTGCTCTCCTCATCTCACGATAGATCATACAGCCAGGAAGAGCAGCCGACTGAAACTTCACCTCTGGAGAATCTGGGGAGGGAGAGAGAGAGAGGCTGCTTTATTGAGCAACATCTCTCTCTTTCTCTCAAACAATAGCCATAAACAGAAGACGTATTCACTGCTGCAGGGTCAGCCTGGCCCATTAAAACAAACATCTGGGGAAAAGCTGATCTCATAGCCTTCCAATAAGTAGAGAGGAAACAGTGTTAGTTTTCCTGTGCAACAGAAAAGCGTTTGTGTGCATCTCTGCTTGTAATCAGAATCTGGGCAATGGCCTACGTACTCATGCATCTAAATGCATTTGCAGAAGTGTTGTTGTTTTGAATGCATATGATATGTTTTTTTAGCGTGTGTGTGTGTGTGTGTGACAAACACATGGCAGTGAATCTAGGTGGAATGGATTGCTGATGAGAATTCTGGGTCAGCTGAAGACGCCCAGAGAGGAAGATGCTGAATGTTTCTCAGATGTCCTGAGAGAATGTTGCGCTCACAAATAAACCAGTCTGACTGCTGTGTCCTGCACTCCAGGCGTCCCCATCAACGCCACGACACTCGCAGATGACGAGAATAAAAAATAAGGAAAAGAAAACAAAAGGATTGATGAGATGTGAAAACAGACCAAACAAGATGACATGACAAAAAGAAAAATAAATGTGCTGAAAAGAGAAGAAAAAAGAAACAAAAGAAAAGAAACAAAAAGTATGCAAAAAACTGAAACAAACAGTTGAAGAAAAGGAGAAATAAAAGAATAGAAAGACTAGAGGAAATGAAATGGATAGAAAAGAAAAGCAAACATTTTTAGGAAAAAGTTTGAAAAAGAACAAAAAAGATGCAGAAAATTAGAAAAATAATATAAAAGAAATGTAAAAAATAATAATAAATGAAGTTAGAAGGGAACAAAAACCATGCAAGTATAAAACTAAAAAATAAAAGAAAAAAGATAAAAAGTAGACAAACTAAAAACAGAAAAAAAATGGGCAAAAAAGAAAAGAAAATGATAGAACAGATAAGCAAAGATGCTAGAATAGATGAAGTGAAAGGTGCAGAAACATTAGAAAAAATACTTTAAAAAGAGAGAAAATACTATTATTAAGTGATGTTGATAAACAAGTTTCGGGAGGAGCGCTGCCGCGGCTGAAACCACTTTTCTAATCAATCTAATTCAAATCTTTAACCTTAAATAAGCCTGTTTCCTTCCCTTCCACATCTCATTACGCATCCTTCCTCCACTCCTTCTCAACCTTTTTTTCGCGTCTTCCTTCCGGGGGCAAGAGAAGTTCAAGCCAGACGCTGAGCTCAGCCCTCGCAAGGGTTCAATCATAGGGCTCGGTGGTCGCTTCGCTCCCTGGACAGATACACTTTAATTGTTTATCATAAGGAAACACGAACTCGTGAAAACACAATGAAGAGAAGAGAAGACAAGAGAAGAGAAGAGATAATTAGATGTGTAAAGAAGGGGAAAAAAGACACTGTGTCAATTAAGGAGCCCTGTGGGACCTCTGAGAAATATCTCTCAGTTTCCTCCCTGATAATAACTCTGTCTAAAGCCCAAATTAAAAGATCCATCAGACAGATAACTCTATTAAAACTGTTATTAAATCATCAAAACTATTTCTCAACACCCCTGCCCCACTCACTAGCAGAGCATGTTTAATTGAACCAACTAACAGAGAGAGGGGTGGTTTTACATGAGTGACAGCTAAATTACTCCCCTCTTCATGTTGTACTATGAATCACTTTAGACACGCCAGTTATTATGCTGTAGTCCCTTTTAGAGCAAAATTATGAAGAAGTGTGGCTAATTCATTACAAAAATCCCTGGAAACCTACAAACTAATAAAACGGACTGACCAGCAATGTTTTCCAACACAAACATGGTCCATTATCTGCTCTGTTATCATGCCCTTTCAGTGAAAAAGCATCAGATAAGATTGTTTTCCCAAAAATCTAGGGTAAAGCCAATTATAAGCATAAACATTATAAGCATCTTTATCACACTTAACAATATGCTAAAGCTACACTTTGCAATATAATTTCCCATGCATTGCGTTTAACACTGAGCACACGTATCAGAAGAAAACCCCAAAATCAAATACTTCTTAAATGTCAGATGCACTCTTAAGTATCTCAATGTTTGTTCTCGGCCTACATTTTTGTATTATTTTTTCCCCATGGAAAAAAAACAAAGTTGTTTTAGATGAAGTTAAAATGCAAATAAGTGTCATCATGCTCATCAAAGAAGCAGTTACTAAAACGTAACCAAAATAAAAAAGAGGCAGATATTTGTCAAATTGCCCTATAAAAGTGTATTTTTAAGTTGTTTTCTAAGGAGACTATTTATTTATTTATTTTAAATATACCATATAACCATAATTGTGTAAACCAGAATGTGGAAAAGACAAAACAGGAATAACTATAACAAATATTCTGAAATGAGTTTGAAAGAGCTCATAAAAAAGCTTTCACGTGTGCTGCCCCATAATGACGCCAGTAAATATCTGAAGTTAAATAATAGGAGGTCAAAGGTCAGTGCATTAGCATTGCTGTTGGCTTGAAGTGTTAATTGTCCCAGTGTCATTAGACTGCTGGTCACGTTGAGACGGAGAAGCACCTCAGCAACTCCAAATGAGCGCATGATTAGAGATTACGCTAATTCATGTGATAGCCGTTATATTGCATGTTATTCACATAGCAATTAAAATTAGCATCAGAGCACTGCAGCGCATACTAAGAACGCAGTCATCAGCTGTCATTGTCACCTGCGGAAAAACAGAATAATTAAAATTGCTTTTTTAGGTACACCGCATACCATGATTGAGCTACAGCTCAGGCGAAAAGTGTTTGCAACTTTTAACCAACTGGATCACAATAGTTTTTTCTCTTTTAAGCAGTTGTTAACATAGCAGTGAGAGTTATTTACCTGGAGGAAAAACAGCAAGAGACTGCTGGGATGAAGAGCGCCATTCTAGTACTCTGATCTATGTTGTAATGTTCTCATCACACCATCTTCTGTTCTCTTCTAACTTCATACAGCAGGTATTGATCTACTGTATGTACATCAGTTCTTGTAGACATCCATCTAGTATTCCACCTTTTCCAGACATCCTCTCTCATATGAAAGATAGTCTAGGAATGCTGGTTTGTTATCCAGTACATCCAATTTATTTCTTGCACGTGGTTTATTTCTTGGTTACAAGATGCATGGTGTTTTGCATCAAAAATGAGCCATTGTAAATGAGATTCAAAAGCTTTTCAATGAATATTGGCATATTCCAGTGTGTTCCTCACAGAAAGCTATTGTATGACTTAAGAATATGGACTGCTTTTATGGTGCTTTTTGCCTTTTGGGGAGGTTTGGAATTATGTAAAGGGACATTTTAGACAGCTTGACACACACCATGACATTTTATGGGATTGATGGGACTTACATTTATAAAATCTCTTGAGGTTTCTCTACTCTAATATAACAACCATATACAATGGTTTCAACCACACCAGGATGCAGTCAAAATCCTTCCATGACCTCTTCACAAGCCAGATCAAAACATTATCTCACCTTCACTGAACTATTTGTGTCCTGAATAGATCTCCACCGACGTCATTTCTCACAGAACTAGATGCCTTTCTTCTTAAAAACAAAAAGTTACGAAGAGTTCAGGAGTATGACAGCATTCCCTGAAGGACTAAAACTGTTTTTGAAGGTGAAAGATGACTTCTACTTATAAGTGTCTTTAAAGGAATAAATAGTTCAACCCAGAAATGAACATTCAGTCATTATTTACTCACTCTCATGTCATTCCAAACTCGTACAGCTTGCTTCCTTCTCTGAAACACAAAAGAAACAGGTTTTCTTTTTTTTTTTCTTTTTTTGACAAATTGTACTGGTTGCTTTTTCAATGCAACAAATAGAGACTGATGCTTTCAAGCTTTAAAAAAAAAAATGCTAAAGGACCATGAAAGTAGTCTTGAGGACATTCTGTGAGGAACAGATCGAAATGAGTAATGCAACTCGAAGCCCATATTACAAGCTCCAGCATCCATTAGGTAAAGTTGTGTACCAAACTTCTGTAGAACATGAAGGCGATGGGGAAAGAGCATCTCTTTAGGTCTGAAATGTCATGCAGTCACACATGCATTTTAATCAGGAAGACCTGCGGGAAACTCCGTGTCTCTTTTGATCACTAAGACTGCTGGGGCGAAACCACTGTTAACATTCAAAGATGAAGACAATTTCTGACATTTCACAGAACCCAAAATACTATGAAAACACGAAAGCCTAAAGATTAATCTACAATGTATAAAAGATACTTGCACACATGCCCTGACAGATATAAAAATGGCACCTTTATCCACTGATGCATGCGTGCGAGCCCACAAACTCTCCAAGTTCAGTCAACTTGAAGTCTAGAAGTTACCCTTAATGACTTTCTTAAAGGAGTACTTCACCCAAAAAATGAATATTTTTGCGAATTGATGACACAAAAGAAAAGAAATTGTCGAATAAAGTCATTAAAACACAAAAAGTATTCTTGTAGCTTTGTAAAATTGCTGATGATAGACTATTTTACATATGTGATTTGGTAGTTCTGTTGCTGTTAATGGAGAGTCATAGCTCTGTGATTTCATCAAAAATATCTTAATTTGTGTTCAGAAGTTTAGCAAAGCAAATGGGTTTGGAAACGACACAATGGTTATTAATTAATGGTAGAATGTTCATTTTTGGGTGAACTATCACAATGCCTGTTCCTGACTGTGTTGTCCATGAATCATGGGCATTGGCATTGAAATTGTATCAGAATTTAACCATTTCCCCTGAAGTCTGAAACGACTTTTCATTTAATCTAACTTCAATAACAATTTTTGTACAGAACATCCATTTCAACAGTCCAATCAAATTCTCAAGACCCAACCAACCTTTTCACATTGTAGAAGACAAATGTGTTGCGTCTACTGTATCACACTGACTTTAACTAGAAGAAGAATCCACTTTGTCTTAATTACGACGAGCTTCAAAGGGTGGCACAGGGTTGACCTTCAGGACAGGGCTTACCTAAGGGATGAGTCAGAAGCTTTTATATCCTATTCCAGCTCAGAGAGACTTACTCCGCTGAGGGAAAACAGACAGAGGAAGTACAACACAATACCCTGGAGGGGAAGAGCTCATCACAATGAAAGACAACTTTGGGAATCCTGTTTCCCTTTGTTCCCTTATTTCCGTCTACTTTTGCTTGAGCACAAGTAGCCGAAATGCGCTCGAACAGAGGTGAGGACTTATCATGAGGTCTAGGGTCTTAACGAGAGAATGGAAATGAGAGATACATTAAAGAAGAAAAGAACACTAAATTGTCCTTTGATTAGGAAATAGAAAGTACAAGGAGACTTGTCATAAAGAGTTAAAAGCGGGAAGGCTGGTTGCCAAAGGCATGAGAAGGGTCAAAGGTAACGAGGCAAAGCCGTATATCAAAGGACACTCGGTCATCCTCTAATGAGGGCCAGAAGCCCCAAAGAACTGTGCAGAAGTGAGCAGAGTTGGCAGTCTCAGAACCTCAGGGTGCCACACACTTGGACGACAGACAGAGGCGCCGCGGCACAGTCTGAATCGCCCGCAGTGCGGCATGTTCTCAGCACGATGGCGAGTGCATGGCACAGTCTGTACAGCGCTGAGCGCCGGTGCCGTCTCATTACTGAGCCACAGTTAAAGAGACGAGTAGCGCACACCTTCAGTCCCTCACTGTGCTCTGTCACAGCCTCCACGCAGAGGCCTGATCCCTGTAGAGATGCAGTGCAGTCCACACAGACAGCACACCTACCACTTCCTTTAATTTAGTTTATTTTGTTTACTACCATCTTTCTAGCCTTACCTTGAGTTTAATTTGTTCACTAGCTTTTTTGCCCCTCGTTTGCTTCTTTAGTTCATTTATTCATGTCTTCATTTCTTCCTACATTTCAGTTGTCCTTCTGTCATCCTTTTTTTATTCATTTTTTTCCATTTTTTTTGCCTTCCTTTCCTTCCTTCAGTTATGTTTTGCTTCAATAACATTTCTGATTCATGGAACCTTGGTTCTATCTTCTGTCCTGCCCTTAACTTTAATAATGCTTTCCTTCCAGCCTTCAAAGGTCCTCTTTCCCTCTTTTTCATTTCTTTCTTTTGCTTCTCTTTATGCTTTTCTTTGTTCCCTTTCGTCTTCCTTCTTGTTTTTTGTGCCTCTCTTTTAGTTTTTCTTCTTCCTATTTGCATTTCCATCCTGTTCTCTTCTCTTCTCTTTTCCCTTCCTTCATACTTTCTGCCCAGCCGTTAGTTTCCTTTCATCTTGCTTTCCTACACGCACTTCATTCTTTTCATTCCTTCTTGAATATTGTTTCCTAACTTACTTCTACCTGCCTTCCATTTGCTTCATTACTGTTTCTTTCCAGCCCAGCTCCTTCTCTCCATGTTTTCTTTTTCTGCCTTTCTGAACTTGTTTTTCTTCTTCCTGACATTCTTTCATTGCCTTTCTTCCTTCCTGGCCACAGCTCCTTCTCTTTGTCTTCTTGTTTATGTCTTATGTCCTTCTTTCTCATTGCTTCATTCTCTTTCTTTTTCCTCTTTCCTTACTTCCTTCTCTCTCTCTCTTTTCCCCAACACCTCAGCTCTGCTTTGCAGAAGTTTACAGCCCATAAGAATCACTAATAATCCAATTAAGCCCAGCGAGTTCTGCAGTCAGTGCAGAATTCTACCTCCTCATGTCCCTCTATAACTCTTCAAACACAGACCATCAGGGAGGAACAGGTGAGCAATATATGATTTTGTGCTGTATACACGTGTGCCCTGTGGCAAGACACTGACGATGCAGATTTTGTGTCACAAAATGAGCTCTGCTGCCACATATCAAAACCTGACAAAATCCCCAACCTCAGTCTGTGCGTTTCAGCGTATAACATTAGATTTCCTGAGCAGACTCCTGCTGAGCAAAACCTCCTCATGAAATTGCAAAATAGTTCCTGAACTTTTAAGAAGATTACAGTAGATTTATCTTCTGCCCAAATGGATACATTTTAGTCATTTATTACTGGACCAAAATTAAGTACTCAGATGTTGTTGTCTTGTACAATTTTGAAGAACGGCTTAGCAATCCAAAAAGCTGCATTTCGTTAATGGATCTCGTTTGGAAATGCCTGCTCTCAAGTTTTTGGAAGGTCTTCATATCTTTTAGGATGTTTTAAGTCTATTCAGAACTAAAATGAGCATTAAAAAACTTCTCCCTCCCCACTTCTTCTTCTTCACCATGTAACATTTTCTTTAATGAAGTAGTTAATAAATTTTTTACTGCATTCTTACATGCATTTAAAGTTATAGGCTCCATTTAGATACTCTGGATAGTATCTAGTTATTTAGCTGGACAGCATTTGCACCTTAATTCCAACATGTCTCAAGAGTAAAAGTGGTGAGAATTCATCCTTAACCACTTAACATGGTTGAGTGCTGTACGATCTTGATCAGAAGAAAATGCATGTTCATGCAAGGTTAAAAGGGTTCCTAAAAAAATTAGAGAAGCTCTTATATAAGCAGTCTGTTCATATGGCAATACCCACTGTCTTGGAAAATCCCTTCCGTTGTTAAAACGAGTCATTAATTACACAGATCATATACATAGCCAATAATGGTAAATGTTCATTACACTGGGTATCATTAAACTACGCCTTCTGTTACTGATACTTTGATTCAGTGAGCTATATGGTAACTAGCACAGTCCAATAGTCACCGAAACAAAGTTTTTATTTAAAAAGAAAACATCTTTTGTTGCTGCAAAAGCACATTTTAGTACAGCCAAATAACAGTTAGTTGTGTAAACAAGAGCCAAATATCCTTTTTATTAGAATTTCTGCTCACCCAAAAAAATGATTATATCAATAATCTAAATTGGAAAACAAGATACAATATATAATTGTGGAGTATTTCGATTTGATCCGATCTGCTACTCTTTATCATGATGTGTCCTCTCTTCTGTGCTCAAATACTCTAAGTGCATTATATATATGTACCGTATCTCAATATATCAATAAATACACAAATGGAATCATTTACTAATCTTAGAGTTCATCACAGATCTGTCTTAAATGGTTTATGTGTTATCAGCAAAATTCAATTTCACTGTGGAGATTTTGGAAACCATTCAGACTTCCAGAACCCTACCGTTCTATTGAAACTGAATAATGATTTATCATTTATGGTTTGTTTTACCTCAACCACAAGTTCAAAGGGAATTCTATTAAAGCTCAGCAGATGTTTAATGAAGGGTGTAGGAAACATTATTGAGCACCAAACATCTAACAACAAACTCTCACACAGACTGCACAGCACGAGGAAGAGTCTGTAGAATGGGAATTAATGGAAGTCATTTAGGGCACTTGCTCTGTGTCTTCTCCTCTCTCTTGCCCAGGGATGTTATTCATTATTTTAATATATCTCCATGTTATTCCAGTACATCCACTCCCTGCATCCTAAGTGCTAACACAGACACAACACTGAGGCATACATTACTCTCTTTTACTCCGAACAGACTGCTGAGGTGCTACAGTGATAAACACTATCATCAACAACACAATTGCAGAGGAGTTTTTATTTAGCAATGTGAATTTTCAGACCGTCTACTAATACTCGGAGTTATTGACATATAGGTGCAAAGATACTTACTGCATGCAGAACATTTCTAATTGTATGTTAACCATATTAAAGTCACTATGCTGTAATGCTTTATTAAATCTACCTCTTGTAATTCAGAAAATGCGTACTTTTTTATTCTGGCATGTATATGGATCAAAATGTTTGCAAACTGCCTTTCCAATAGCAAGTGACACACAAAGAGCATGATATTCCAGTTATCAGCCAGATCTCGGCTCGCATTTTCACGCCTCTTTGCAAACATCCAAGGAAAAGGGTATAATTTAATTTGAAAAAAGGTAAAATAAGAGAAATAGTGAGAGCGCAAAGAAGCGTAGGTAAATAACTTGTTTAGCGCGTCCAAGCCGGGAGAGTTGTTGAGCGTCTAAGGTGCGAGATGATGAATGGGCAGTGTGAATGAGTTCTAACACGGTTCTAACGAAGCCATTCAGTCTCAGAGACAGGTGTGAAGTGAGGGGTGGGACCTGAGCCAAGCGAAACGTTCGGCGAGAGCAAAGCCCATTTTTGGCTGAGCCTCCCTAGTCCATCAAGCCATTAAGATCAAAAGAGTGTCAGCTGAATGGACATGATTTGGTTTCTTTATAAGATAAGATGAGATGCTGAATGTAGAAATGCTATTAACACCCTCCCGGCCCTCTTTCTGGCACTGGTTTTCGAGTGTGTTCTCGCTGTCAATCAAACTGATAGGATCAACAGAGTGCTGCTGGCATCCTTGATTCACCTCCTCAAGTCTCTGAGGTGTGTGCGCGTGTGACTCAGGACATGACCTGAACAAGTTTAAGGCCATAAACAAACACTTGCAGCCTGAATATTCCCAGTAAATGCTGACAAACGGTGCAAAAACTAAAACCTTTAGGTTTTAGACACAAGTCATTTTTAGCAGCTTATTTCTTGAGGATGTCTCCACTGGTTCAGGTGAAACTGGACAAGGCTTTATATCCTCCAGTTCCGCTGCTATTCCTGAGTGGCATGAGGATATAATGCACACCTTAAAATAAGCTCTCATGATATCATCTGTCGTGACTAATGGGTTCAGGGACCATTAGGAATCCCGGGATGAGTCTGCAACCTGGGTTTCATGAGGTGGACACAATGAAGGGAGATAATGAGGGCATGTATCACCATGTTCTCTCGTAATCTCCCTGGACTATTTCTTCTGGACACCTGAGAAGAAAGCTTCTCAAGTCTCCAATCATGTTGGATATGAAACCATAAGGTTCACAAACTCTGAGGTCACAGCAAAAACGGCTTACTTTTGAAATGTGAAAACTTGTAATTGTTTTACAATATGTGGGTCCTGTGAGACTAACGCTTCCCCTCGGTGCCGCTGGACTTGTAATATACTGTGACTCTAAGTAATGTTTTATTGAGAAATTATTATGCTTCCTGTTGTCCCTTTCACTGTTCTACAAATATTTCAGGCAGACTTTCAAACTAAAGACATTAAACACTCCATTAACTCTGCTTGCCAATGCGTTACTTTAAATGGCTTGAGGAAGAAGGGAAAAAACTGCATTACAACATTTGCACTATTCTGCAACAACACTTCCTTCCATGGAAACTGCACTCAAGGCAACATTATTAGAAGCATGAAAACCAGGTCACATTTAACCTTTATATATATGTATTGTACATTAATGGAACAACAGATTTTGTGTGAAAATAAATCACTTAAGTTGTGGTTTTTTTTTTTAAATCTTAGAAATGTATGAGGTAGCAAGAGAGGCCTTTTACTTTTACACACAGGGTAAAAGGTCCACTGTATTGATACAAATACTTCAGCTAAAATTATGTTTTTTTTAATAGTGTCTAAGCTTATACTTGTTCAAAACAATCACTTTAGTAAAGTTTGTATTTTCTGATTATTATGAAAAATAAAAGTATTGGTTTTTGTTCAATAGCTAAATATAAGCTACTGCCATTAAAATGTTAATATAAAAAACTATTTTAAAATACAGAAAAAAAAAATTATTTTAAAAAGTAAAGACTCTGAAGGAGATCCAATAATAATTGTATATATATTTACAGTATTAACAACAAATGACATTTTATTATATGATATCATGTTTTTAATATATAATGGGTTTATTGTAAGCATGGTGATTATATCTAATTTATTACATGGCTCTCTGGAATGCTTAATTCTGATTGGTCAGTTGAGACATTTGCAGGTTCGTTCTTTTCGAATAATAACTGCTCCAAAGTAATAACGCATAGCCGGGACTACTTGTGTGTTTAAATCCCTCCGCGCCA
>JAUCNO010000318.1:1908761-1922932 GCA_032353835.1 Enteromius viviparus | reverse complement strand
AAAAGTCTTGGGCCACTAGTATTTTCACCAACAAAAAAAGGTTTTAAGTGGGTTATTTCTATCTTTTGCGGTAGCGTGTCAGTTGGAAATATCAGTTTTAATTTCCAAACATTAATTTTGTCATTAATTTTAATAATGCAGTGAGATTATTGTCTGCACAACAGCCAGTGCTTCACACGGAGATCTGATCTGATCATCATCCAGTCTGTCTGGAATCACTTGAAGAAACAGAACAAACGGAGACAGACTCAATCCTCAATCCAGAAGAACTGTGCCAACGTCTCCAAGATGAAGAAAAAAACCTACCTGGAAAGCTAGCTGAGAAACTATGGGCAACTGTACCTCGGAACAGAAGCTGTTTTACCAAAAGCTTTAATACCAAATATTTATGTGATTTAGTTAATAGAAGTTAATTGATAAATTAAATCAATTTATGGCATAATTTTTGAAAGCATCCTCAGCAGTGTCTAAAACTTTGAACAGTATTGTAGCTTTGCATGTAGGTTTTTTTCTTCATCTTGGAGACGTTGGCACAGTTCTTCTGGATTGAGGATTGAGTCTGTCTCCGTTTGTTTTTTTCATGTGATTCCAGACAGACTGGATGATGATCAGATCAGTTCTCTGTGTGGAGTACTGGCTGTTGTGCAGACAATAATCTCACTGCATTATTAATAATTACAAACATATTGCTTGGAAATGTAAACTGATATTTCCAACTGACACGCTGCCGCAGAAGATAGAAATAACCCACTTAAAACCATTCTTTGTTGGTGAAAGTACTAGTGGCTAGTTTATATATATATTTCTCTCTTCTTTGGTGACGTTTGGCTAGGACATATCTTGATATTTCTTTTCTAGCACATTTAAAATACTTAACACAGCCATAATGGCATAAAAATCTAATTAAATAATATAGCTGCAAGCAGCAATCACAAGGTCAGGCACACCGAAAATGAGTAGATTAGTTTGGTAATAGATCTTCGGTAGTGAGTTTAAAAAAGCAACTAGTTCAAAGGATGAGAGCAGATTTACATGAAACTAAATTGACGTGGTATATTCAAGGCAGTGTGGTGATGATCATGTTTAAAGTTTTGGTTCAGTATGCTACTGAAATAATTACTTCCTTTTGTTTGCTATCTTTGTTTGCTAATGTTAATGGAGAATTGTTGAAAGTCATAGTCAGGCATCCCAACCTGCAAAACCTCATTTCAGGGAGATCAAGAGGTCACGCTTTCCTCGTAATTGTTTAGCTGGTTTGGCGTGCTGTCAGGGCAGGGGAGTGAGCTCGGGAGAACGGCGAACCCCACACCCCAGTGGTATGAACCCTAGTGAGGGCAAGGGTTCGAAGTTCGGCTCGGTCCCGTACTGTCCCCCGGGAACTGAATAACGGTGGAGAAGGGGAAGCTGTGGGATGCTTGAAGCAAGATGCAGATGGAATGAAATCTGGGGTTTATATAGTGAAAGGGAAATGAGGTGATTGGACGTTGGTAAGGGGATTGATTAGCTGCCAGCTGTGTGAGATTAATTTGTATCGCGTACCTCTCGAAATGCATTACTTGCAAAACATTCACTTCAAGAGTTCACGCTTTTCTCATAATTGTTTAGCTGGTTTGGCGTGTGTGTCTCACCAAAAAAGCTTTTAAGACCGCAACAAAATTAGTTGCGCCCAAAAGAACGCATTAAGAGAGGATACTGGGAGAAAAGTTACTTTTTTTTTTTTTTTTTTTAATATGGTGTCCCGGGCATCTGGTGGCCTGTAGGTGAAGCAGGAAGAGAGGTTAATGACTGAGCATAACAGTGAAATACGGCAATATTAAACAAGGGTTAGGTTGGGCTGGCATTGGGTGTTGGATTGGTTGTGGAGGAATTGAGAAAAAACTTTGATGGGTGGAAGAGCCTCTAACGGAGGGGGTGAATAGAGTGGTGTATGAGAATACTTATGGCTGAGGTGGGAAAATAAATTGCTAGATGTCGGGGGAGAGGAGTAGAAAATCATACAGGAGATGGATGAGGTGGTGGATCTGGTAATTGTTGTGTAAAATCCAACAGATGGCTTCGGAGAGCATGTAGAAAATTTTAAGACTGCTTTTACAACCGAAGGTAAGTCGGACAGCGAAATAAAATTGGTTTCGTCATTGGACGCCAAAGAGGGGCCAGAAGTCAGGGTGTACGGGCATGACTTTAAAGGCTCAAGTGATGTCTACTCTGGCCATCCAAGCTCCTTTTCCGACTTTTATCATAAGCTCTATGGCTTGATCTACGTTGTGGTAGATGAGGGATAATTCCTCTAGAGGAATGAGACTATTGATGCTGGGAACAGGCGAATTATGGGGGAGGAAAGATCGATGAATAATCTTTTCTTTCCTGAGTTTTTTCTGGTTGCTATTGGGCTGACTCGGAAAATTCTGAAGGGAGGGTTGAGGAAAGGGCCAGGAAAGGATCATAAAGGTTGAATCTAGCTCTTTTTTTGATGAGAGCGTCCACTGAGCCTGGGTCTGTAGTGGTGGATAAGAGATTGGGACAGATTAGTGACTGGGTGTGAAGGGCCCTGACTCCTGGGTGGAAACCATTAGTTAGACCTGATAACAGAAAATGTGAGAAGTTAGGGTCAGGGTGAAAAGATGCTTTTTAAAGAGGTTTTTAAATGAAAAAAGAGGGGGAAGATGTGAAGGGGCAGGATGAAGAGGAGCGCGAGATTGCGCAGGAGAAATTACGACAGTCCGTGAAGAGGCGGTTAAGGAGGTCTGAGTCGAGGCCGCCCCATTGGATACGTTGGTTCCACTGAGACACCCTGACTGCTGCCTTAGCCGAAAGCATATGGTGATAGGTGTAAAAGTGAGTGCCCCCATAGGAGGAGCGAGCTCTGATATAATGGCGAGGTAATCGTATGGGTATTCCTATGGGGATAAACTGAACAAATAATATCTGTGTAGCAGAGGAAGGCGGTGGAAAGTGAGGGGACGTGACTGGGAAGTGTTGGGAGTTTTTAAAGTGAGGGAGAAGCTGTTATAGTCGACACAGCGATCTGCAAGGGAAGGAGAGAAGAGAGTGAACAGATCAATGTCTTTACCTGCCAGGATTTGGTGACGGAGGTGGGAGGATACCAGGGCGGGTTCAGTAGAGAGGGCGTTGGAAGGGACTGGCAGGTCTTTGGCTGAAGCTTGAGTGAAAGGAGGGCGGGGGTAATAAGGGGGAAGATTTGCAGAAGAGGGAGTGGAAGAAATAGAGGGGAAGGAAGGAAAATATATATGGGAGGAAGACTGGATCAGATTAGCCATGAGGGAGGGCCCGTGTTGGGAATCTGGAAAAATAGAAACAGAAAAATCATAGTCAGTGTACGTTTGAATGACTTGTGGAATAGGATCGTTGGATTGGAATGGGTTTGATGGAGCAGCGGGCCAGATTGTGAAATAATCCGCGATGGCTTGATGTAGCTGAGCAGGGCTGATTGAAACAGGCTGGTTTCCGGGTGGAAGTTGGCTTGAGGCGGGAGCTGCAGAATGGCGGCGGTGGCTTGATGGTGGAGGGTGAGCTGAATCTGTGTTGCAGATTTTTGTTTTCTTTTTTGCAGAGTTTCGGCCGGAGGTGATACATTGGGTAGGTGAAAGTTAGCGAGGTATAGCAGGTCTTGTTTGCTTGCCTTTCTGGAGAAAGGAATCTTGGCAGCGGAGAGTGTTTGTCTGAGGGAGATTATTGTCCATTTGTCGTTGGAGGATCTGGCTGAAGTGTATGAAGAGGCAGGAGATGGTGGTGGTTGTCTGGCTGGAGGCAGAGAGGTTTTCCGGGCTCGCTTGGCTGGCGTGCTGTTGGATCTGGAAGTCTTTCGGCCTCGAGTAGGCCCCACAGCCTCGGGTTGAGCTGCCTGCGGGGCTGCCGCTTGCTGAGTTAGCTGGGCGGCTGAAGGAGTAGCGGGTGCTGGGCGAGAAGCGGGCTTCTTTTAGGTTTGTCATGTTCTCAACTTCATCTGCCCCAAAAACGGTGATCTGAAGAAAACTGTAGTATAAGAGGTCTTAAAACTTTTGAGGTAGCACTTTAGATTAGGGAACAACATTGCCTATAATAATTATAAGACTAATTATTATATTATTAAAAAATGTATTTAGTGTGGACCACTAACCGCACAGGTGATGCATTGGTAATAAACAGATAAAAGTATTATTCTAACGTAGCTTAAATGAAAAAAAATGCTTACGTTTCCTATTTGGATAGGTTTGGCTCCAGAGACTGCGGATTTCAAATTGATCAGGCTGAACTGGATGCCCTTCCTGAGGCACAATGTTTATGAATCTGTCACCCACAGCTTAATTGTTTTTAAGTGTGAAGTAAATTAATCAAAAGTAGTAATAAGTATTTATTACATTTTTGAAGTACAGAAAACCAAAATTCTTGAACCACTTATTCCTTTATCTAAAACAGTGGTTCACAAAGGGATCCCAGCTTGAGAGTTACGAATCTAAAACATTTAGAAAATGTTAACAGTGAGGAGAAAAAAACCTGCTCACATACATAATAAAAACTATTTTGGCAACTGTCATATTGCATAGCTGTGTGTTTCTTAAAATTCTTAAAATTGACAGCAACCGGCTCTTCATCCTCTTGCTCAACATTTGATGAATACAGGTCTGTGTATTTACTGTTGGGAAATAATTTCCATATTAAAACATCTTACAAAAAAAAATGTCCTCCCCATGTAATCAGTTAAATAAATTTCAATTATGTCAGTCATTATGATTTTTTTTTTTTTTTTTTAAACTGTAGCAAGAAGTTTTTTCTGGACTTTTGTCAGGTGGATCAGCATCAGATATTACTATCTAAAAAAAAAGGTTAAAACGTCTGAAACAACACTGAAAGCAAGAAATGTCACGGTGCCAGTCTGCCTAATTACATGTCCTGGCTGAATTGTTGACAAATGTCCTGGTGCATCTCTGAAACATGATAAAACATAAACATTATTAGCTCCATGATAATGTAGTTATATAATGTAGTTTTGAGGATAAGGTAGTATAAATCACATTACCATTACAGTATTCATCAGAGCAAATTCTCTGATCACATCAACAACTTAAAGATAAATTATTTAAAAGCACTCTCATGCAATTTGGCATCTAGCCTTCATCAGACAGATGAAATAAGAGACAATGGGTCTTTGCTAGTGGCTAAGGTGTTATGAGCCAGAGTGGGTGCCAAAACATTGTATACACCAAGATACATCCAAGATTCCTATTGGTTGATTATCACTAGAGGAAAAAAAACTCATTACATCCCTCCACTTCATTCTCACATTTTTTTTAATGGTTTGGTTCATTTGTGTATTCTTTCTTTGGGCTTAAATCTTCCTTTTGGCTGCCGTTCATTTAACTTTGAACTTCTGTACTCTATAACTGTGTGTATGATGGGCATGGTTGTTCTGCTGAAATGGACAGAGTTCCGTTTCAAAACATAAAGTTATAAACCGCTTATTAGCATTATTATTATTAGCATTAGTGATTTTTATTCACATGGCCTCAGAGGGCTAGCATTTTGCCACACTAAAAAAAACTACAAATAACAACTTACTTTGCTTAGTCCTGCCCGGCTGTCGAGACGTCCCGTGTTTCCGTCTGGTCTGAACACCGACCACACCTAAAGCAAAACAGCGTTAAGATGCTCATGTGCTTGCCACAAAACATCTCTCGGCCGCAGTCCATGTTTGGTCACCATGAACTTTATTTACACCATTTACTCCACAACCACAACACCTTTAAACCACCTTGTTGTTTTTGGTTCAAAGTAAGTTCTAACCAGCATCCCATTTGCTCCTATGGTCCTGTGAGCCCACATCACACTTGTTAGCATGTCAGAATCTCTCTTTCCACCCTATGACGCAGTTCAGAAATGGTGCATCTGTATCTATGAAACTTTAGTGCACAGCTAAAAGCTTCCATCTGCACTCGCCTCAAGGAAAAGCACATTACTCTGCGGTCTCATCTATAAAATATCAACAGAAGGTCAGGACAGTCTATCGCTTTTTCAAACCGTTTTTCTCCTATGTGAAGAGGATTAGCTGCAGGTATAGCTAATAACACAGGACATTGTAAAGCAACAAAATCCCTTACAGTCCTGAAGTGACCTGAAGACAGCATGCAATGGTGAGATTTGCTCCGATTATGTGACCAAATCTGACAGGTTCATCTCAAATCGTGTCAACCTCACATTGCAGAGTTCTCGTGTTTTATTCAGGGTCGTATCTCAGCGTTCAGTGGGTGATTATGGGATGCTGCTGAGCTAGAATAAGAAAATCAAAGAGCAAGTCATTGACCTTTCATCCCTGGTGGCGTCACACGCTCTGAGAAATACTGTGTGGTGATTGCTGTGGAAACGAAGTCAGACCACTTGAGTACCACCTAAACAGTGCATACAGAAAGCAGCATTCACAACTCCTAAACCTTCAGGAGCAACTAATTGCAAATTATAGAGGGCTCAGTGGAAGTCAAAACACTGGTGAAATAACATACAAAAAGAAATAAATAAATACCTCACACCTTTATGGTGCATTAGTCTAGTCTAGCCTCTTCCAAACACTTTATTTTATTCTCAATGATTTGGGTCACATAATCTAAACTAAATTAAACTCAGTATATTTCTCATTTAAAAGAGGTGGAAAGGTGATTCTTTACAGTATATTCAATATATCTACATTTCAAGAACGTCTTATTGACAACTGTTGCTTCCATCCATTTTATTTGTTTATTAACCCTAATTCTAAAAATTTCAAAATTTAACACACATGAAAAGTGTCATGTTTATTAACCATTAATTTAACCTTTTTTTTACATTTAGTATTACATTTATATATTTATATATGTATATATGTGTGTGTGTGTGTGTGTGTGTGTATATATACACATATGGGAAAAACAACCTTTCTGATCCCAAAGGCACATTACTATTTTTAAACAAGGTAGCACTCTGTCTTCTCATTAGGTATTCACCTTCTAAACTACTAAATTGAGAATCATGCATTTTTTTTTTTTTTGACGGATGCATAGCTCTGATTTGTATCTCTGGTGTGCGTGATGATGATCCCTCATGATGCTGGCGACTTACCAGTGTGTCTTAATGATCTTTGACAGTGACAACAGAACTGTTCATATCGGCTGTGACATTTCACAAAATGCAAATCTAATCGCGCAGCCCTAATAGCAGTATACAAAGTATTTACTGAACCAAAGCGGAGTTGCAAACCAAGCTGTGAGAAATGTGAACCGCTACACCACAACTAATTATTCACTCCCACTCCTCTCAACAGCTTCACTGAGGGGACTAATATCCTCATTCCCAACTCCATCGATCACAGCGCCACCACGGCTCTCTGATTCAGTGAAAGCTGTGGGAATAGAGCTTGGCCAGAGTTGGGGCAGACGGGTCAGATCCCCTCTGTCCAGCTTTATATCTGATCCCCGTCAACGAACGGTCACCTTGCTCTGGATGTCAGTGCAGAGACATTTTTCTCTATCATTCCACGTGAGCGGCTGATGTTATTTGGGCATCCAGCCATGATCCGCCTGCCCATCACTTCCATGAAAACGGTACGTCACTCACTCACTCAAACACCAGCCGGTTTTCTAGAAGAGAACGTTCTGTCTCAGACCACTTAGTGCTAAACAGGATGGACAATACCGCTTAAGTTGCAGTCTGATGCAAAGTACTAAGAAGGCCAAAATTCCTGATATAAATATCAATAAATGCAATAAAAACATTATGGACAAAGCTTACACTTAAATACTTAAATAACATTTAATAATAAATTGCCGACATACCATTTAAATAAATTACACAAATCACAACTACTTACTGTAGTCCTACAATTTGAGAAAAATAACTTGAAAAAGTAAATGCATTAAAAATTTACAGTTTTTTCCTTATTCGTTAACAAAGAATCAAAATATATTCTGTATATATATGAATAAGCATATAGATTAGATAGATAGATAACTTTTATCATCTTGTTTTTTGCTCCATGGAAGATGGAAATGGTAAATGCTAATATTAACAATAGAATATTAAATACTTTGAAATACTTTGTTACAATTATATTACTGTCACAAATTACAATGTTGCAAGTTTCATTCCAGTTACCATGGCTATTTTGCATTTTAAGCACATTATGCATACTGCAGAAACCGAGACAGGAGACAAGTACAATATGTTAGTGTGCTTTTCGGACCATAGCCAGTGATTTAACATTGAAGCACCTCGGGACTCTGTCTTATGTAACAGATGACTGAAAGAGTTTGGACAAGCTATGGGCAAACAAATAAAGTGTAGATATTCACCTCTCTTCATTGTCTTACCCTGGAGTTAACCCTCATTTACCACACCACCATGGCTTATGCCTGGCTGATTAGCTGCTCTAAGTGTATCTCTTTATCAAATAATCAATGTAGAGACCCTGAAGACTTCAGCTAGATTAATTCTTAATAGACTGCACACTTATGTTTGCTCTATAAAATGTCTTCAGGACATACCGCTTTACCGTGACCTCTTCGCTGTGCAGTTACTCCAGAAACACCAATACTTAAATAGCACTTTTCTTAAAACAATAAATAAATAAATGTTTGCTAAAAGTTCTTATTAGAATAAATATAAATAATTTTTTGGAACCAGGAGGAGTATTTATTTTATATATACTGCACACTTCTGGTCGAAAGTTTGGCATGAGTAACACTTTGCATGATTATCCAATGTTATTGCAGCTCAATTATTATCATAACAATGGTGTTATTAGAGTTGAAGATATTTTTTTTTTGTAGCTTTTATCACACAAATGAGTTACATTTTAAAATATATTAGTTATATATTTTTAATTATAAAATATATTTAAATGTCTTTTTGTAATTTAGTCTTCTTCCTGGAAAGTGTAAAAATCTTTTCTTTGTCTGAACAATAGTAAAAAAGGACAATCATAGCTCCCGGCCTTTCTCCCGATCAATAATTATTGGAGAATCTCCTAGGCTGTCGGCTTCGAACAGTTCCGACAGAAGCTCCGTGACAAAGCGGCTCGGGTTACCTGCTTCAGCTCCTTCCTTGATTCCAATGAATCTCAGATTTTGTCTCCGGTCCGTGCATTTCTCCTGTATTGTTTTGCATTTTCTTGTCAAGGTTTCTCGTGAGTTCTCTAAGGCAGCAACTCGATCCATTGTGTCATTTAATGACTTCTCCATCTCTGCCCGATCACTTATAAATCTGCCTGTGCCTTATGCAAGGTAACTAAATCTGCGAAAAGTTCCTCATGAAGCGTTTGAATGTCTGCTTTTGTTTCTTTACAAACCGACAAAATGTGTCTCTTAATCTCTTGGTGCAGGCTTTCCATTTCCATTTTAATGTCACTAGCAACTGCCTTTCGATATGACTGAAGTTTTGAGTGAAATAGGTGAACTTAGCTCTTGTGTTTCATCCGCCATTTTCCTCTATTGCTTTTCATGGTGACGGATCACGGCTTTCTTAATTGAAAAAAGTTTCTTAATTGAGCACTGTTTCATGTCAGGTGGACAGTTCAGTATGTTTTAAGGCATTCGAAAAATGTTAACAAAATAGCTATAAATCGTTGTTATGGTCAATCGATCTGTTAATTGGAGGAGCTTCTTTTCTGCTGCGTACTCCATACGGGCAGAAGTCACCTTAATGTCCCTAAATTATTTTCAATTATAATATTAATATTTAACTGTATTTGTGATTTAAACAAATGCAGCATTTGCAAGGAAAATAAATAATTTCAATAAATAAATAAAACAAACTTATTCAATTTTTTCAATTTATCAGAGACAGGTATATCATTATAACATTTAGAAAAGTATTTAAAGTATGTTTCATTATGCAAACCTCAAGGACAAGAGGACTAAACTTTAATAGATTTAAACATCTGTTCCAATTTAAAAAGAACGTAATTTCAGTTATCGAACCAATTGTCAACTCTGGGCTTTCAATGTTTTGTGCAATCACATCCCACTTAGAGTCCGGAGCAGTTTTGCCTTTCTATAATACTCCTTTGGCTTTAAACTAATAAGTCATGAATCCGTTCCAGTATTGGTGCATGAAAAGAGTGTGATGCTGTCATCAGCGGTCAGGGCTGTCTGAGTCAACAGCGTTTGAGCCTATTGACAACATCAAAACAAATCATTGATTTGAATGCTGATGCATCATTGTTAGGACAGAACGCTTCAGGTGTGGAGTGCAGCTAAAAGCATTGTCCTGCGATCCAGGTGCAGTGTTGACAAGGCCTGTTTCCAAACGGTTACAATAAGACACGGAGAAGCAATTCTGAAGATGCAATTGTGCAACAATAGACTGAGTTATTGCATAACAAGACAAACAAGCATTCGTAGGCCTTAATAAAGAGCAGCTTGCTGCGAAAAGCAGCAAGAAACGAAAGCTGAATTATTTAACATCAAGCTTTGCTATAAGATAACTTCTTCTGTTTCAAAACTTCGTAAAAGTTGGAAGAAATGCTAATCTGCTCAGATTTGTGGGGATGGATGTGTGTAGGATGTGGCATCTGACCTGAGTGCAGTGACCTCTCTCTCCGCCCCAGGGTTGTGTGGTCAAAGTCGCTGTCTATTAAACAACTTGCGCTTTTTGGCTCTTCAACATTGTTCTCCGTTTTGGGAAGTGATCTCGAGTTCAGATTTGCCTACCACTGTGCTTTTCCCATCCACAAGAGCAGCTCTGAGATCTATGGTGCACTTTCTCCATCTCCAAATGACTGTAGGGGTAGTACAGCTAACCTGTAAAAATATCCCAGAGAGGAGAGTAAACCTGAGGAAATTATACACTTCTCCAATATTACCATCGTTTTTCACTGCACTCATACATAGACTTAAATAAATATATTTTTTTACCTGTTGTGCTGCAATAATCAATATTAAAAACTGACCGAAGAGGTCATGTGCTTCTATTCAGCCTTTAAAAAGCACATATGAGCTGCAAGTAATTCTGTAATAATGCATAAAATGTTATACTAAAGCAAAAAAAAGTTGTTATATAAACTTGTTATATCTTATAACATTATTGCACTTTATATAATATTTAAAATATTTCAAAATGTTATATTAAATATAATATATAAATATTATATATATAATTAAAAAACACAAATAAGTAAAAAGCCATATTTTAAAAAAAGCATAACAAAATAAGTTGCTAGTTGTTGTTGTTATTGAAATAAATAAATAGTTTAAATTAATTTAGAATTCCTGATTTAGAGAAGGCAGCATTCAGTGTAAACATTTTGTCTGTCATATTTAAAATAAAATCAGTTTATGACATATTAAAAGACTTTCACCCCAAACACTAATTCACGAGTTCGTACTTACTAGTAATTAATCGGATATAATGAGCGTGCTGTCCGGGAAGAGGGCTTATAGCTCGGTTTACTCCCGAGCCTAGGGTTAGACCCCTCTGACCGCGTGCTAGGAACTAGATGCTAGGGAAAAGGGGCTTGTACAATTTATAGGAAGTATTTCTCACTCTGGGTAATAGGGTAATATTAAGGGTAATAGGAGGATAGAAAAATGTTATGCAACTATCCCAGGTTTTGCCAATTTCTCAGTTAGATTTTTTCCAATTTAAAACATAATAAAATGTAATATGCTCCCTTATTCTTATAATAATTCTTATATACATAAAATGTCATAAGATGCCACAATTTACAATAAATTAAATAAGTAAACATACAAATCTTAGCAACACGAATAACAAATATTCAAACTAAAATAAAAACTAACAAAACTAACTGAATTAAAAATAACAAAACAACTGAAAATAGAACAAAAAATAACTACATTCAAGAACCTTGGTTCAAATTCCTAGTAGTTCCTCATGTTCTCAACAAAAACGCTCAGTGCTCCTGTCTGTGGATATGTATTTTAGGAAAATCAGTTTGTTCCCTCTTGCCACATTCTTTACATTGCATCTGCATGCATTGGTGGTTATTGGGGACGTTCCTGTTGTGTGGATTTAGTTCTCCCCAGGCATTCGCCAAGAAAAGATGGCATTTCTGTGTTTAGCAAATGTACTTTGGCAACATAATGCAAAAGTAGGTTAGCAACGACAAGAACTCAGAGTTGCACCAAAGGGACTTCTCATTTAAGATTTAGAGAAAATGGAGAAAAAAGAAAGAACAAAATGAGAACAAAAAAACAAATGTAATGATGTGCTCCATTGATTCCAGTACATTCCAAAAACCCGCTAAAGGTCATTGTAAGATCCATCAGGGAATGTTTAGAGACATACAGTACTGCATATAAACAAATCCTTCAGACATGTTTGCAATTCACATGCGACAACATGAGTTTACTTGACTAGAAATATATTGTCTGTGGTATTTGCTGCAAGCGTTGCAAGCACTTGTTGAAAACAAGCTGCATGCACTGTACATAAATGAATAAACAATGCCACGTTTATTGATGGGAACGCTGATAAATAAATCCACATCAATGTGGTGCCACAGGTCTTGTCATGGCTCAACAAAGCCGACGACTTCACCAAAAACTCTGAAAAGACAGCTAATGGGGTGTCCTTGATTCGCCAAGGTTTCGAGCCACTTCTTTCAAGGCTTTTGCTCGCGCTATTCTTTACCTGGGTGCATTCAAGCCTCAGGGTCTCTGGCTTGTTGTGTCAGCCTCCATTATTAACCGCCCTACCGGCTTCATGTTTTATCACTAACACGGTTACTACGCTTTTTCTGTGCATCATATTTATTGTTCCCTCTTGAATTTTATAACCCTAAAATATTTGCCCTCACTCTCCGCACGAGTTCCAACTCGGCATACGTCTTCTAACAAGCTGTAGGCGGTGGAGAGCGTGGTGCCGTGGGACTGCTCTCTTTGATAGCCTGGAGTGAGAGCGAGAGAGTTTGTGTGTGTTCCCTCGGCCGGCCGATGTTGCTGTCAGCTTGTATTGTGCACTGCAGTGACTAATTGACTCCCAGGCCACTGCCGGCTACCCCGTATTACCCCACCGTGTCCTCCTCCACAAAGAGGTTACAAATCCCAACAGCTTGAAGAATTATCTTCCCTCTGGACTTCACACCTCGCAGACTGAGAGAGTCTGACCTTAGCTTCATACGATATCTGAGAGGTATCAATTACAAGAATATCTTTGAATGAATCACACATGGTTACTCCTCTTGCACTCATTACCTCCGTGAACCGTTGAATTGTGGGATATTATGTTTGTCAAAACTCCACGGTACAAGGGTTGCAAAGTACACGTACTGTGTGTAAGACAGAGGAGCTATATTTTAGTTCTTCTTTCACCCCTGCAGGTCGCTTCCACACAGTTTTTGGCTGTGAACTGCGGTACGATTGCATCATGAACACAAGTGCTGCAGTGAGTACTAGCGGTGGTATAGCTACACAATGCTCAGAAGATGATGCCAGTTTTTGTTGGCTGAAGGGAATTTTTGCAGGGACAAAAAGCAACAAATGCATTATTCTATAGTTGGCAAATTATTCAAAAGGCTGCTTGTCTAAGCCAAGTTTAATCCATAATGCAGTCTACATGAATTGTACATCTGACAACTATATTACAACTTCTATGCCCACCAATAATCATTCAGATTAAAGCCAACATCCTAAATTTGATTAAAAAAAATAACAAGATTTTAAATTTAATTAAATTAAAACTGATTATACCTGATTATTACTGATTATATTAATTTGATAAAGAATTATGTTGTGGACAAATTGGTGTATGAAATGCTAAACTATTTTGTCTAAATAAATGATGAATAAAACAATAAAAACTAAAAATCATCCATTTAAAATGTTAAGTGCATTGAAGCATACACGTTGAAATACACAGCATGCAAAAATATTTTCTTCGGGGGAAAAAATACTTACAAATACTGCATCATAATTTTTTTTGAGCATCATTACTCTTCAGTGTCACATGAACCTTCAGAAATTGTTCTACTATAATGATTTATAATATACAAATATATATGTGTATATATATATATATATGTGTGTGTGTGTGTATATATATATATATATATATCTGTGTGTATATATATATGTGTGTGTGTGTGTGTGTGTGTGTGTGTAAATATGGACCGGTTTATGTGGTTTATGAGGACACAAATTTGTATAATGACATGGGTATGACACAGGTATTACAGTATGTAGGTGTTT
>JAUCNO010000318.1:1858456-1880196 GCA_032353835.1 Enteromius viviparus | reverse complement strand
TACATATGTTTACACTTGTAAACTGCACTCTGTTTAAATTATATATATATACTGTATATATATATATATATATATATATATATATATATATATACATACATTTACCTAAACAATTATATTTTTTCCTGTACTTCCATTTTTCTGTGTATCGTAGGCTTAATATTTTTCATTTCAGTTTTTTCTAAGTGTTATATTCTATCCTTATGGTGTAATTACTTGTTTCAAGGCAAAACATTAATGTATTTTTGTGACACACAGTTGTTATCATTAACGAAAATTAAAATGTTAAAAAAAGACATTTAGACTAATCCAATTGGAGTATTAAAATTTGTCCTGGCCATTCCAAGCATGGAATTCCATGCAACTCCAATTAGATTTGTTATAAAGAAGACAGTCATATACACTTAGGATGCCTTGAGGGTAGTAAATCGTGGGCTAATTTTCATTTCGGGGTGAACTAAACCTTTAAAATAAATATAAAGCTAAATAAAAAAAAATGTTCTTATCACTTAGAAAAGCAACATCACATGCCTCCTCAACAAGCCATATGATTTGAGGTATCGTTCATCTCTGCAGTGCAAACAATGCAGAGATGATTGCCACGAAATGGAAAGTTAATGCTTGGGAGTTACTGTAAGGGTTTGTTCAAATCAATACTTGTAGTGATGCTCAGTTTAGAAAACAGCAGTGAATAGAATTCCGAGCAGCTTGTTTTAAGATTCCTCTCAAGCTAATAATTTACAGTATCATCCAACTTTAAAGCTCCCAGCATGCATTGCAACCAAAGTGAACTGAACATCACAACACACAAACTTATGACAAATGCCTAAACACATTTAAACATCTCTCACTCACACACACAGTGGTTCTGTATTGTTGGCAGCACGCTTTAGACAGCTATTAATTATTCACATGACTGAATGTTTACCATGGCTGTAAAGAGGTACACTGAGAATGGAGTTTACACCCATGACCAGCTAGAAATATGTTTCTGTCACGAGCTGATGTGTTTAGGGAGTGTGTGTGTGTTTGTGTGTTTCGGTTTACAATGTGATATACAGTTCATACCTCAATGGTTTCCAGCATCTCCTTGTTTCTTTCTCATTTGATGGCACATTTAAAAGGTTCAAGGTACATTAAAACACAGCAGTTAATTTGTCTTCAGGTCTGTTAAACAATTTAAATCTAATTCTACATATATATATATGAAGTATAATGTTATAATGTTAAAGGGTGCTTACACCAAAAACAAGGATTGTTTTCAGTTTTAAAACGAAAATGCACTAATGTAAACTGGACCTTAAATGTGCTATTTTCCCAACTGCTGTACTTTAAACACTGTAGCAGGACTACTACAGCAACATAACTTCATTGGGTACTGCAAATGTCATGAGAATGACCAAGAGTGGCCATATTTTAAATGAGTGAGATGTTTGTTTTGTTTTGTTTTTGGTTTGTTTGTTTGTTTGCAGAAACATATTAAAAAAGGAAATTAAAATAAAATAAACAGTTAAAAAAAATATTAACATTAATAGTATTACTACTATAAAGAGAGCTATGAAACATGACAGCTGAAATGACCCCTTTAAATGTACAAAAAAATGACTCATATGAACCAATAAACACAAATGCAACAGAAATATCTTGACTGACCACAACTCACTTAACAACCAAAAACTTTAAACATTAACTAGTACTAAACTGGTTGGTTATTACAAAATCTTAAAGAAAAGGTAAAGGCCATTTGTTGATAAAAGGCAACTAAATTAAATAAAAATGACATTTCATTTAATTAAAAATAAAATGAATCAGAAACATTTTTTTTATGTTTGAACATATCTTTAAAATTATGAAGTATAAAAAATAAAATAAAGACCAAAAAAATTACATAATTTAAGAACATACACTAGTCAAATCAGGTGGGGGGGTTCACTTGTCATATTCTGATGCAAGCCATTTTCTGCTGTGCTGTTCTGCGCATAAAAACTCTATCTTCTATTTATGAAGGAACATTGCTCTATACTACTGACTGAGTGCTAGTGAATACCAAACCACCCTAGGGTTTTGAACTCCTGGTTAATATCACATGGGCTCATGTTGGTATTTCTAGCTACATGCTTCTTTCAGCCTCCTGATTCTTATGAATTTTGATATTTGTATTATTGACAAATGAGGGGGTTGAGAACAGAGGGAAGGAGGGAGAGATGCGTGGCAGTTTGCAGTGCAAACCTGCTTCATCTAAAGAGTCAAAGCCAGAGCAGAAATCAAAAGCTCGTGGAGCAACATCACCCCCCTCAGGCGTCCTGTGCTACTGCAGGAGGGGTCGTCCACTTTCAGATGATGTAACCCACTGTGATGAATTATGAAATGTGTCACACTCAATCAAACTTTCTTCTCTGTCTTCTCTCTCCTTCAAATCTCGTCTCTGTAACTATGTTCGGCTAAGCCAAAGAGGGAAGGATGGCTTGTCTAATGGACTTCAGGAGTGTAGGTGGCTCGAACATTTTGAACTGAAATTTAACGGAATTGTGTTGTATTTCAGGCAAAAATGTCATTAAAAGGGTTTGACAGAATTTTAGAAATATGCTATATAGTCAAGCTAAAGGACTTTGTTTTAATTATAACTTGATTTAAACCCATCAAGATGATTAACGGAACGCAGAATACATTTAACAGAAAAAAAGCAAAGAGCTAAAGTTAGCCATTAATTAGTGATAGACTGACAGTTCAATAACATGAGTGTCAAATAGAGTTAATTAAACATTTTGATTGGAGAAAGAAAAAAATGAAGAAACACCTGGAATATTTCTTAATAAATTGCTATTTTTTTCACCTTAGAAGCAGCACTGGGAGGAAATTACAAAAATAGCACCATCTGCTCAAATAATAAACTTTAATATTTTATCTAACTATATTCAGATGTATGTGATAGGGACATTATATGCACTGCTTGGTAACAATAAGATGTCTTGAGAAAAGTCATGAATAATAGCTACATTTTTAAACATTTATATATGCTATTTTAAACCATCACTTTTATTTGTGCTTTTACGTCATGTTAAACAATCAGCAATGTAAAGCATGGCCTTGATAACCTACACTACAGTCTAAAAATTTGGGCTCAGTAAGATATTTAATGCTTTTTAAAGATGTTTCTTCTGCTTATCAAGGCTGCATTTATTAGATAACAAATCCAGAAAAAAAACTGTAATATTGTGAAATATTATTTCAATTTAAAATAAGTGTTTTCTGTGTGAATATTTTTTTTAAATGACAATTAAGCAATTAATCGAATTTCAGGAGGAGCGCGCACGAACAATCGCAGCTGCCACTAATCTCTTTATTACTGCGAATCTCCTCTCCTATACTCGGCTTCTGCATTTTTTGTCTTCCTCCGCCTCCCCTTCCGCCACCCGAGCCGAAGCCGACCCTAGCGAAGGGTCCCTCGTTTTGACAAGTTCTCCACTTCCTCGCAGGCACCAGGATGGGCTCTGAGCATCTGTTAACCCTAACCTCCTAGAGAGTTAAACGTCCTTGGGCTCGGAGGTCGCCGGGATCCCTGCCTGTCCCCCGGACACTTCACCAAACAAGCTATTTTATTGCCGAGGTAGTGGGAACTAATGAAATGTAATTTATTCCTGTGATACAAAGCATCGTTATTCCAGTCTTCAGTGTCACTTTCAGACCTTTCAGAAATCATTCTAATATGCTGATGTTGTATTATCAGTGTGAGAAACAGTTGAGCTGCTTCATAGTTTTTCATATCATAGTTTACTGTTACTCTACTGTTCAAAAGTTTGGGATCAGTACATTTTTATTCTCTCTTCTTTGAAAGAAATTAATACTTTTATTGATCAAGGATCTATAAAATGATTTTAAATTGAAATATTATTTCACAATATTACTTTTTTCCGGATTTTTAATCTAATAAATGCAGCCTTTAAATATCTCACTGACCACACAGTTTTGGACGGTAGTGTGTATAAAACGTATATTAGTAAAAACTAAAATAGAAATAGAAATCATAAGTTAGCTTTTTTTTATGTTTGACCCAATCAGTGGGCCACAAACAACCCAATCGCTGGTTCTGTCCATACTTTACCCAGCGCTGGGTTATATTTAACAGAGGAGAACTGGACCCAACTAAGCCTGGTTCTCCCGAAGATTTTTCCCCATTCTCTCATGGATGGGGTTTTGGTTTCTTTGCCTCATTGACTGCTTGGTTTCAGTAAATGCTGATTTTAACCAATAAAGAGGTTTTGACTTCTATAACTTAAAAGTTGTATTTATATAACAGGACAATGACCTCTTCAAGGATTTTTTTTTAATTCATGATCCATTTAATGTGTGAATATCATTTTACTAGATAACAAAATATCTTTTCTTTGAAAAGAATATAGCATAAGCAACCCATTTCACTGAGACAGGTTTAGTGCCACTACTAGATTCCAAATACCTTTGAGGGCAGCTTAATACATTTTAAACTGAAATGTTGTGTTTCTCATTGTTTGAGGACAAATCTAGCAAACTAAGCAAATTAGAGTTGCGACTTTAGATGTTTGCTTGTGGTCAATTGCTAAAGGAATGCTATTAATGACAGTTTTCTGTTCCGTGGGCAGCTATTTAACATTTTTACGATGTTTAATGTGAAACTATGCAAAAATGTCCCCTTTGAAAAGTATGCTTTACATCTTTAATGGTTATCTGAGCCCAATGCAGAAGCGCTGGATAATCAACAGCAGCAGGCACTATTCTGCTTAAGGAGTTAAGAAAGGAACAGATGAAATTGCTTTTAGGGAGGCAATTGAGAAGGTGCTGTAGTTTCTGATCTGGGTTATGTTGATGACCTCAGCATTTCAATGCTTTGGCATTTTTTCATTCAAACACTTTATAAACAGCATCTTCCTTTTGCTTACACTGGAACCTTATGCTCAGAGTCGAGATTTGAAACACATACCAATCTATTGTAATTCTGAAAAGTTTTTATAAGAAATTAGAAAGTGTGTGAGGAGAGGATGAAAGAGTGAGAGCAATAAAAATAAAGAAAATCTAAATTAGAAAGATACGAAACCGAATGGGCCCAAGGACAAACTGGCAGTGCGCGGCTTGGAGCAAAGATTTCAGAATGTAATTTCATTAACTCCTGTGTGTTCCAATGAAAACACAAGCAGTAAAATAACCTTGAAAGTCCTCGAGGGGATTTACTCCAGATCCTCTGCGTGTTTTAAAGATGCAATAAGTGGTTAGATTCATTCCACATTATAAATGTTAATTAGCACATCGTTAAATAAGAACCATTCACTCATACGTGGAAAGAGCAAGTACAAGACGGCCGTATTTGATATATGATGCTACTCGGAGCAGCCTGGCTGAGATTCACATTCAAATTAAACATTTAACAGCACTGGAGGAAGGTGACAAAGTGAATAGATCACTACATAAACCAGGTTTGGTGATGGTAACATTACACACCATCTTTAGAGAGATGTTGCTATGAAACAGAGCTCCAGCTCTTAAATCTGACTGAATGAGCTGTTCAGATGTGTTATAGCTAATATACTTATGACAGAACATCAATTGAATACTATACTGTTGCATATTTTAAGCTGGTTGCTCGGGATTCACAAAAAGCACATCACTAAGTTAACTGCTATATTACTACACATAATTCCATTTATACATTACGGCAAAAGTTAATATATATATATATATATATATATAAATAAATGTGACCCAGGACAACAAAACCAGTCGTAAGTGTTAATTTTACAAAATTAAGATTTATACATGATTTGAAATCTAAATAATTAAGCTTCCCATTGATGTATGATTTAAATGGATAGGGTAATATTTGATCGAGAAACAACTACATGAAAATCTGGAATCAGAGGGTACAGAAAAATCTAAATGCTGAGAAAATCACCTTTAAAGTTGAAGCTTCCCGAGCGCCTGCCTGAACTTGTTGTGCTGCCTAAGCACGCTAATGATCCTGATCCAGTCCTTAGTTTACGGCCGGGAGAGCCATTTGATAATCCTGATCCAGCCCCTAGTTTGAAACCAGCAGCGTGGGTTCCAGCCCCTAGATTGCGGCCAGTAAAGCCAGTTCCTGCCCCTAGATTGCGGCCAGTAAAGCCAGTCCCTCCCCCTAGTTTGAAGTCAGCGCCACTGCCTGCCACACAGCCAAAGCCAATGATGGAGGAGGACATGCTGCCGTGGCCTGACCCACCTGAGCCCGTGGTGAAAGAAGACCTACCGCATTGGCCCGACCCTGCTGTGCCTGTTGGGCTTTCTCCAGAGTGTGTTGGGCTGCAAGAGCGCCCTCCAGAGTGTGTTGGGCTGCAAGAGCGCCCACCGGAGTCTGCTGCGCTACAAGAACACTCTCCAAATAAATCCCCGCCCTCCCACCCAACTCTGCTCTCTTCCTCAACGTCGAATGACAGCCCTGCCGCTCTCACACTTCTCACCGTCCAGCCAGGGCGAGCCACGCCGGACTGCCATCCTCCGGCATCATCTGGCTCGGGGTGCTCCTCGACTCCTCCTCCAACCGCCGATGCCAGAACTCCACCTCAGTCCTTCGACCCGTCGACTTCGTCCTGGGCCCTGGCTCCCTCCTCTCCATCGGATCTCATCCAGCCACATGCTCAACCGGGCTCGATCATCCCTTGGACTCCGGCTTGGTCAGTCGGAGTTCATCCACCGCCTCTGGACTCCACTCCTCCGGCTGCACCTCGGGCCTCCGTCCCACCGGCTGCGTCAGACTCCCTCCCTCCAGCTCCGCATTGGTCTTTGCTCACTCCAGCTCCACCGTGGCCTTCCGAAGCCCTTCTTACACGTCGGTCACAGGCGCCATGGACTCCGCCTTGGCCCTCTGGACCTAAGCTGTCGGCCTGGCTCATCGGCCTTCTTTCTGCTCCCTTGACTCCGGCCCCCTCGCCTGGAAAGGGCAGAAAGGACCACCCCCCTCATTTTGTATGTAATTCCTTTTGTTTTTGCCTCTACAGCGCGAGGACGCGCCTTTTCGGAGGGGGGAGTAATGTAACACTGTGTTTTCTGTTTTCATGTTTCCTTATTTGGTCTTGTTCCTGTTCTTGTTCAGTTAATTAGTTACCCGTTCCACCTGTGCTCCTCACCTGTCTTGATTTGCTCCCTAATGTGTTCATATTTAAAAACCTGTTCAGTTTGTCTTGTCCTTTGTGCTAGTATTAACGTTGCTTTGAGTTCGTGTTTATTTGCTGTATCCTGCGAGAGTTCGTTATTAAAACTACTAAAGTATTAACTTGCCCTGTCTTCGCCTGCATCAACAACACGACGACCGTGACAACCATACAATGCATATTTGGCTATTGCTACAAATATGCCCCAGCGACTTAAGACTGGTTTGGTTGTCCAGGGTCACACACATATATATATATATAAAAATGTATGTTTATATGTTATCTGTTTATATAGGTCTCCATTCCCTTGTGAGTGTCAAATAATTATTATAATTTACATTTATTCAATTGAATAACTGAAATAATTTAATACATGGGTGTGGGGGGGCATGGGTGATTTTCTTATTTTGAGAAATTATAATACACGAAACAAATAAAATATAATAAAAAATCTGCCATACGCTAAAAAACCTGCAATGGCAATATCTGCTATAGTCTGGCAAGTAATGTGGCTCACTGCTTTGCTATTACTGCAAGGCTGAACATTTGAACATCTTTTTGCGATGTAGGACGTGTTCCAGGATCAAAATTCCTGTCAAACCAAATACAATCTTCAGCACGATGAACCCCAAAACTCAAAAACATTAGAGCAGCTGAAAGAGCATGTTGATCCAGGTACACGCCTTGCTTGTGCTTAGTAAAAACAAGAAGAAAAGAAAAAAAATCAATCACTGTGCATCTTTCTGCCATCCATCTTCCAGGAAACTACTGTCGGAGTTTCTTGCGTCACCTACCAAACCTCCATCTGAATCAGGGATGAGCTGATTCCAATTACCCTTTTCTGAATGAATAATGTATAGAGATCTTACCATCGGAGCAAACTCTACAGAGGAGAAGAAGGGGCAGCCCTCCATTATCCTCCTCATAAATCCGTCACTTCATGCCTTTCTGTCTCACTCTCTATCTCTGTCAGTCTCTCCTCCATTTCCCTTTTTAGCCTGAGAAGAATAATGATTATTATTGTCTGTTTTGGAACTTTTCATGTCTCTCAGCCTGCTTCTCTCCAGCCCTTCATATCCTATGTGCTCTGCCTGAAAGTATATTTTTGAATCGCTTTGGTCTTTCTTCTCTCTCCCTCTCTATTCTCACGAAAAAGGAATATTCTTTCATGTGTTCCGCCAGTTTGTTTGCCTTTTGTGTTTCTGTGAAACTCACGCATGCATCAGACAGGTCAGTGGCAGGGCGTCTGATGATAAATCCACGAAAAGTATGATATTTACTGAACGGATTCAAGATTTGAGATAAAAAAAATTCACATAAGCAAATTCATAATGGAAATTCACTGATGTTGAGCTCCCATGAATGTTTTAAGAGAACCATCGGAGAGCGCTCTGGTGGAAACTTCACACTGTCACAAAGCAGAAGAAGCGTGATCAATCATTCATTCACCTCTCAAACATACCAACCAAAGAAAGGCTTTGGAATTCCACATCACTAAGAAATTGATCTTTCAATGGGTAGCACTTGTTGTCAATAATACCAATCATTATAAATCAATATTTCCCTGCTTCTGTTAAATGTGGATATAATTGTGAATATAAACTCACACGTCTGACGGTTAGACTTCCAGACCTAAAACTCCAAAAGTTATTTCACCTTCTAGAATAAATCTCTTGGTTTTAATCCAAAACTCTTCATAATCTATACAAACTTTTTTTTAACTGCCTTTCATCAGCCGATCCGGATGTTATCACGCGATTTCACGCGGTTTGAATGAGCCGTTATCAGTCATTATTAGCCCATTCATACGGGTCAGTAGGGGCCTGCTGCACCTACTGGTAAAACTTAAAATTAAATTAATTATTCTAGCGATTAGATTGTGTTTATTTAACGTCTACACCTACCCCAACCCTTACACCTACCCTTTACCATGATAGAAAAACAGTATTTTTGAAGTAAAGTTGATTGATGTGCGCATGCCCAGTACTCCTATGGATGATAACAGCCTTCTAAGCCTACCAGTAGGTGCAGCAGGCCCCTACTAACCCATATGAATGGGCTGATAACGACCCATTCAATCGAGTGATAACATCCGAAGTGGGTGCAGCACTGTTATTGTTAAACAATCAACAATGTAAAGATAACTTAGGTTAATCTTATATCAGTAAAAGTTAGAATTCATATTCTACATATTCTGTTGTATTTTAAGTGACATCTGGCAGCTCAGCCTCAAAAAGAAAAAAAAAAGATTCAGAATTTAAATAGCTCATGAAAACCAAACATGCCACTTCGAGAAATATTTAAAGCACTGCATTTAACAATGTAGTAGAAACTATTGCAACAACATTGCCGAAAAAAGTGAGTATTAGCCAGTGTTTAGTAGTGTAAATTTCTTTTTTCTTACACCGTTCCTGGCTGGTGGAATGACCTTCCCATCACTATCCGAAATGCCAACTCCCTTACAACCTTCAAACATCATCATCATTGTTTGTACACTTGAACATGGGTAAGTTTTATCAAAATGCCAGAAAATTCCATCAATGGTGGGAAAAGAGTTAAAAACATTCAAGGCCTATTTACCCATTTTGTGCACATTCTATACATTTTAAAGCTTAGAAGATCACTTGGTTATCTTAACAACAAAACGGCATGCTAAAGTTCAGTCTCCTTTGCGCTACACTTTTTTTTTCTTAAAACCCACCTGATATATTGACATTGCCGTGATCGCTCTACTTTTACACAAACATGCTATTCACAGATGCATTAACGGGAATAATTCTCTGGGTTTATCAGACAGGTTGATCTGTTCCTGTCAAAAAACGGTGGCCAGCGCTCGCTCAAAGTGGATTACCCAGGTGAGGAACTGATTGGCTAAGGGATTTAAGCATGTTTGTGTGCTTCGTTTCTGTTTATTTTCTCTGGTTTTATCTACTCAGGGTCAGAGTAATTCCTTTAGGAAGGTCTCCAAACTCCATAATCTCCTCGAGATATACCACCAATGCAAGGCCAAAACTAGTATACGAGACCCCAATACAAAAAAATCTGAAAATCCATGGACAGACAGAATACATCATGTTTTTATTGGTAAAAAATCACTGGATGACAGAAAAGACACCCGAAGTCCACTTATAATGTTAGTCAAGGTTTCTTGTACAAAAAACATCCATAAGGTTCTTTGACATGTTACGTTTTTAAAATGCGACCTATTCTGTCAACCTCAAATGCAGTAATTTTAGTTCATGCATTTATGACCTCGATTCTAGACTATTGTAATGCTTTATTGGGTGGTTGTTCTGCACGCTTCAAAATGCAGCAGTAAGAGCATATCAGTCCGGTTCTGTCAACACTGCACTGGCTTGCTATCAAACATCGTATAGATTTTAAAATCTTGTTAATTACTTATAAAGCCCTGAACTACTTAGCTTCTCAGTACTTGAGCGAGCTCTTATCACATTATAGTCCTCCACATCTGCTGCGTTCTCAAAACTCCAGCCATTTGATAATATCAAAATCTATTGCGGGTGGCATATCTTTTTCCTATTTAGAACCCAAACTCTGGAACAATTTACCTAATACTGTTCGAGAGGCGGGCACACTCTGTCAGTTTAAATCTAGATTAAAGACCCATCTGGTTTACACCTAACACACTAATAAACATCTATTAATCAAATCCGTTAAAGGATCCGTTACATCGTAAAAAGAATGGCATCTACGCTAATATTAGTCTGTCTTTCTTTGTTTTTCAGTCTTTATTCAGATCAAATGGTGTACTGTATCAACACAAAGAGATGATCTTCATCGGAGATCAGAACACCTAGATGAGCCCTGTGGACCGTTTACCGGAACCAAATGCACACAAACACACACGCACACACACTATAAGTCTATTGCACAATCTGACATGTGATTAATATTAAACTGGAAATTAGGTGCTGGGCTTCCGGCCAGAGGAAAACTGGCCCCAACTTAGCCTCGTTCTCCCAAGGTTTTTTTTCTCCATTCTCTCATGGATGGGGTTTTGGTTCCTTGCCGCTGTCACCTCTGGCTTGCTTAGTTGGGGGCACCTCATTTTTTGCGATTATCGTCATTTTGACTACAGAGACCGTCGCTGCATTTGATTAATAAATAGTTTAATCTCGTCATTATACATTACCATCACTCTGTTCTCCTAATTAATAATGTTCAGTGCTTTCCTACAATCTGTACAACATAATCTAAGCTGTATAAATAAAAGTAATTGACTAATTGATTGAATAATTGGTAAAAGGGGGGAAATATTGTTCTGTACATGAATCTTATATGTTGCTACGAAAGGCCTTTTCTTTCTCTTTGGGGTGTCACAAGCTGTTAGTGCATAGGTAAGATCACTAAAGGTGCTAAAAACGCTTCATTTAAACAAAAAAAGAGGGGGTTCTAAAAGAGGACACAACTAGAAATAAGTGGTTAAGTCCAGAACAGTTCAACCCAAATATTATTTTGTGCAGCACAAATGTAAATTTTGAGCAGTGTAGAATTGTGCTTGTTGTTCATAATTTCTCTGTGAGTGTGGCGCAATGCAATGTGTAAAAAGACAGTATAAGTCAATCAGTAATCATGTCCCCACTGGATGCAACAAATGCCTCTTTTATAATGTGTTTTATTGTTTTTGTGTCATCGCACTGGGCACAGCATCACGTTATGGTAAAGGGTGTAACATTTCCATCACACGCTTGAGGTATTCGGCCAATCACAGTGCACTAGATAGTTGGCCAATCAGAGTTAACCTCGCTTTGAGCATTGTAGAAAATTGACCAGTTTTAGAAAGGTGGAGTATGTGGAAAATAATGTGTTTTTTGAACATTAAACCACATAAACAGATTGTATTACACCAAATTTACTGGGCTGCTATACATTTAAGACAAAACTCTCAAATGTACTTTAAAAGATCCTCCATTCTTCAAGATTATCAAAGAGCTGCCTTAAAAATAAAGCATGATGACCTGCCATCTGTTACCATCACAGTAAGATATAGTGAGTATATAACATAACACACTGCT
This sequence comes from Enteromius viviparus, assembly GCA_032353835.1. Classification (NCBI taxonomy): domain Eukaryota; kingdom Metazoa; phylum Chordata; class Actinopteri; order Cypriniformes; family Cyprinidae; genus Enteromius; species Enteromius viviparus. Next base: position 1,868,006 of record JAUCNO010000318.1, on the reverse strand, counting down.
CACAACAAACATCTATTGATCCAACAACACAGTCTCTGAGGAACTGGGGATTACGAGTTGTATTTGGTATAGGATGAGCAGCGATTGATTTTCACTCCCCTTCCCATAACACCAGAAGGAATTATATGTCATGTCTTTGTGTTTTTGTCTTCTGCTGTATCGCACCAGTCACTGCTGAATTTCATCTGTCACTGAGCAGCCAATTTTGCTTTCACAGTCCAAGTGTCCACTGAACCATGAGTCTCTCCTCACACTCAAAGGTGTTGAACTTAAAAAGTGTGCTGTACCTGTGACTGCAAATCTATATTAAACAACAAACAGCTCATTAAATGCTTATTAAAAAGTTATACAATATTACTTTTCAGAACTGTTTGTGATCAGTAGTGTAGCAAATTAGCTCAAACAAAACATTAAATCAGAATCATTTAAGATTCTATAGGAATTTTGAACAGAATTGCTGTTTTAGGTCACTGAGTTGGTCTGTGATTCACTGAACGAGCCGTATATACTTTGCACTGGATATTAAAATCCAGATTATAGTGTAAACACAGCACAGTAATAATAAGCACAGTAACAGGATCGGCAGTTTAAGACATTAACTTGTAAGCACAAAACACAAGATACTTCCCTTTTCAATTATAAAATATGGCTTTATTGGATAAATGTAAGACACAAACTAAGCTAAAACATAAACACAGGCATTCACACATTTGTACAAAGTGCAGGAAGAGAGAAAGTGAGTTCAAAAGAATGAAAATGTGCTATTACAGCAATATGTGTCAAACCATGAGTCACATAATAACTCTCGCACTGAGTTCTTTAATGAGGTTTAATTTATATAAATTTCACCAGTTCAGCTTGAATCTGGAGGTTTGTACTTTGTGCTACGGGATTCCTTCTGTGGTCCTTGCTGCAGAAAGGGGTTTCCTGAGGTTGCTGATTGGCTGGACGTCAGTTATCGCTGAAGTCTTGAGAGGCCAATGATTGGGGGATTGAGATCCATCCAACTAAATCTTTAATTATTTTACCCATGTAATGATATCCTGTGTCTTTGACCATTATCTTGGTTATTTGCCTAATATTGACAATCTCCTTCCTGAGTTGTGATCCTCAATAAGTGTTCTTTTGTGTTAATGTTGCACGCTGTCCTTTGACAATGTCTGTTGCATAAGGCAGGCAACAGGGTATCATGGGCCAATTTATGACTTCCTGCTGTCTTGAGGCCTCTTTGTGAAATTCGGCTCCTCATGTTTCAATGTTCCGATCAAATCTTAAGTGTCTGATTCATTTTTATGCACTACAGCACATTATGATATTGATTTAAAGAAGTGGCAATAGTACACAGTGTTATGAATTACAAGTTTTGACAAATTTTATCAAAATTAAAAAAAATCAATCAATAAATAAAGAAAAAAAAAATGGACCAAACCAATAGTTGAATGACTAAGACTGAAAAAAATAGGAAGAAAGAAATGTCTACAGATATAGCACATTACAAAATGACTAAAACCTGATTTAAAATAGAAAATTAAAATGAAATTCAATTCAAAATAAATAGCATAATAGTATATAAATAATAAAATAACACTAAACACCACATGCTACTGTGACTTTACCATGGAAGCAGTTCTGTCTGTGTTGTGCCTAGTGACACAATTTAAAGAAAGAACTTAACTACAAAAATTCTGTCATCATTTACATAACAAAAAGAAACAATAACATTTGGCATCACTGATGTGAAACGCACCTTCATGTCATAATTAAAACTAGCTCCCAAATGTCAATGTGTTAGAATTGAGACTAGTGGTACAGATGACAAAAAAGTGCTCCTTACAGTATATATCCATTTATTAATCCATTAATAAAAACAATCCTCAACTTTACTTCCTAACATCACAACAGGTTATGTGTTAAGTGCACAAGTGTTCTCACTCTTCCCTGTTTAACACTCTTCTAAAGGTCTAACAAAAACAATGTTAAGTGAGAAGTCTTTCATGGCTCCATGCACGCTATCATAAGAATCACAGCATGAGATTGCATTTGCCTTACAACCTGTTGCATCAGAAGCAGCTTTTAATAAACAGCATGTTTGAAATAGATGTTTTCACCTTTGTAATTTAGTGTGAGAGGTAGTATTTGAATACATATAAAGTTTTTTCCTTCAAAAGTATGTAAGCATTTAGTCAAAATTAATTTATTGTGAAAATAGTCTTAGACTTTGATCTGGGCATGCGTAATTTTGTAGAGCAGGACAAATTGGACAAATCTATAGGAATGTCACTAAAAACTTTTTGGATGAGGCAGTATTTTGTATTATATTATGACTGTCTAAATGTCATCAACACTGGTTGGTGCCAAGTCTGTGCTAAGATAAAAAAATAAGTAATAACGGTCCTGAATGCATAACTATCTACAGTTGTCCTTTAAGATGCATTTGAGACAGCAATATGAAGATTAAATTTAATTTGAGATGCATACAAGATGCAGCTCAGCCAAATTATGCTTTATTACTATCTGGAATAATTATTAGAGAGTTCAATACTCTGCATTACAAGGACTGCGTTCAGCACACTAACATGTGCCAGAAAAGCTGGTTAATGGATTCACAGATACACACAGAGAGATGATAAAGATGTTAAAACCAGGAGAAATCAAATCTTCCTTCAAGCTCTTTTATCTGTATGGCCTATGAAAACATACCGTCACTTTCAAAAGGTTCAAAACCAAATCTTCCTGCATGTATATATGTACCAAAAATAATCATATACTCAATATAATAAATGTAATAAATTATAATAATATAATATAATAAATTATAATAAATAAATATAATAATTATAATACATTTAAATGCAAAGTGTGGACTGTTGTTAATGTTGGCTAATGTCACCCTTTAGCGAGACACAAAATATGTACCAATAAGTACATATCACTGCAGTTTCCAAAAGAAATGAATACTAGAGGCTTCATTTTTGCACAATTACTTGAAAAAAGGATTACTTCAAAATATTAATAAGCAGAGATATTTGAAATCCAATGCTTTTGAAAGTTAGCATCACACATATTCAGTTTCATGGGTTTCATTCAGTTGACAGGTTTGTTCGATAGCTCACAGAGTACAGAGATGTACTTGAGAGGTGAGGAGCTCTAGTTTGAATCTTGTGTAACTAGTCTACGGTTCAACAAACAGTTCAAATCTATCTAAACGGAAGCTGAAATTACACAGACGCATCAACAAATGCCTTTATTTATCAGTTTGCATATGTTAACACTATCGGGTAGATTTAGGGATGGATTTAGTGTAGGGCATATTTTCTACATGATAGAGTGTTAACTTTTAGTGACAGTCCTGCATAATAAAAACACAGCAATACTTACCTATATTAAAGAAATAAAAATGTGCCAGGGTTCACATATGAACCTGTGTTTTAGTGCCACTCGGTGGACATTTCTCTTTGAAACTTCAGCAAAAAGTGCAGTAAGCAGTAAGATAAATGCCATTATCTAATAGCCTTTTTTCTGTTTCCAGAGTGATCAGTCATATGACATTTACAGCTCAAGTGATTGGTTGAATAAATGTGTTCCTAGAACTGAATGCCCTGAAAAAAGATGGCAGCAAACATGCGGTGTGCTTCCATGAATCCAGTCTCAGTCAAGTAATTGCCAGAGATAAATCGAAGTGCTAATGGATATCTTTCTAAAGGTACATTAAACTATTTTAGGCCTTTTAACGTGTGTGTAAAAACAGATGTGTTTTGCAGTCAATACACTAGAAGCCAATGGGAAGCTCAATCTTTCAAGCCATTTTTAAAATCTAAAGTCTCTCTCATAATGCTAAACCCTGAACTGATCAAATAAATATATAAAGCTGCAGTGCTCGGTTATGATTCTGTGATTTGCAGACTCAAACTGAAACTCTCCTGTTTACATTTTTTTACCAGAGGTTCATTAAAACCAGCCAAAACAATAGCTGCAAGGCACTTTCCATCAATGAAGGGTTTTATTTTGTCCTTCTTTAGCAAATGGTCAGTGAGAGATGCACTTGTAATAGTTTTGTGATGTGGTGAGGGATTTACTAAAAGTGTTGCTGAGTTTGATAAATGCAATCTATGATGTAACAATTGGGAACATGTGAGATTACTTACTACAAAGAAGTTAACAAAATTAACACAATTTGTTCATTTAAAACGATGTACTTTTCATTCTGGATAAGTCTTAAACTATTATATAATAATATTTAATAGATATGGCACATAAAACATGGGATTTATCTCTCTAATGCTTAAAAAGTTGTGGGACACCAGACAGCCCCAAGCGAATCTGCACAACTGAGCCACGAAGTCTTACACAAACACATGCTCATGCACAGCTGCGAAGTTTAGAGCTGTAATGTCTTTCCACTGTCAAAACATCTGCTTTCGAACCATCTTCAGGCTTTCCCTCAGATAACTAACTCTTCTGTGTGCACAAAGGAAACTATTCAACTTGACTCTTCTGTAGTTACATCACATACTAAGACTGACGGAAAATGAAAAGTTGCTTTTTTCTAGGCCGATATACAGTAGCTAGGAACTATACTGTTTGTGCGTACACAAAAGAATTGGTGAGTATATGATAGAGCTGCACAATTAATCGTTAAAAGATCGCGATCTCGATTCAACCTCCCACACGATCTTAATCCAGCATTTATAAAATTCAGCCAATTATATTTTCAAGGACAGGAGACTAGCATAACTTGTGTGATCGCTAGATAACACGCAATCACTCACAGCGGGCGTGATGACGCCTGATGTCACATGTGGTTTTGTGCAGGCAGAGGACAGGTGTGCTTGTTACGCCGGTTCTGTTACGTTCCGTCTCGCGCACATCAGCGTCCGCGCAGCTCTGGAAGTATACTCAATCGTGGATGAGATCGGACAGAAGCGTGCGTATGCAGAAAAGGAGCAGCGCGTGCCGACTGTGCTTTTAGGGACCATTCACATGTGGGGTTTTTTGCACGCTCAAGTCCATTATGTCAAATGTAGATGCGCATTTTGCACGCACACAATGGAAGAGACGCGCTCATATTTCCAGCCGCATTTCAGATTGTCGCAAGCGCACCGCGGGGCACGTGACAATCACGTGAAGCAATCATCTTGGGGGTTGAAATGGAAAAGGATTCACTATTCTAATGCACTAGCCATGTTTTCATATATATGTACAGTATATGTATTTATGTATATTCATGTGTGTGTGTGTGTGTATATACATTATTACATTATTTTACATGTAATTTCCTGTCTTATTTAACTGCTATTTTACTGCAGTTTGATAACCTATTTTTCAGGGGTAAATATTTAAAATAAAAAAAAATCTCCATAATCGTAATAGAATCGTGATCTTTATTCTTAGCAAAAAAATCGTGATTCTCATTTTATCCAGAATCGTGCAGCTGTAGTATATGATGTTATTTTTGTTTACTGTTTCATTTTAACAGTGTTTTTACCACGTTTCTGGATCTGGGATTATTTCAGTTGTATTGCTGTCTATAGGCATATTTTAATTTGTGTTCTGAAGATAAACTTATGGGTTTGGAACGACACAATGGGTGAGTAATTAATGAAAGAATTTTTGGGTGAATTAACTTTTAACAATGGAGACATTTGTGAGAGATGCTGTATAATATAATTGCGCCTGCTGCAGCTATACTACGGCAGCAAAGTTAGGGTTACACCACTTTAGCTGTCACTTTTCATTTGGTGGTATGGTAAGGCATCTTTAATATGGTTTTAAATTCAAGTTGACAGAGGTTCGCTTCACTGATGCCGATGGCACTTAAAGTTAAAAAGTCTTTAGAGTTTCAGTCTTTGTAGACTTTCAGTCCCTTTTAGCTTTAAGTGCTGGTACAGGTTATAGGATCTGTCCTGATTTTTATTCCCTGAGGTTTAAAGTTATGTAGGATGAAAACAACGTCAAGGTCAACTTGGGAGAATTGTCTTTGTAATTTTCTCTAAAAGGAGCATTATGCAAATTAAATCCTGCATTCTTTAAATTCAGCTTTGCCATCTGCCTCGTAATTTTCTCAGACATTTTATCTGATGTGAGACAGCTGGAGTAGCTTATTATACGGACGTTCCAATTACATTTTTACCATTTTCTGTGTACAGGCAATGCTGTTGATCCTCGCAGGTCTTTCAGAAACTTAAATGCACCATAATTGCTGATTTCGGAATTTGTCTGATAAACTAGCATATGCTTTCTCATATCTCCTTTTAAGTAGTTTCATGCTCACGTTATGTCTGCTCTGATTACACATTCTACTTTGAGGACTGTTGTAAATACTTGTTCTGCATTGATCATTTTTAATATTTTAATGGACTCTATTGGTCAATTTCTGTAGTGCAAATATTTTTATTATTTTAATTATTCTGTAGTGCAGTTTTTAGTTAATCAATTTCATACTTAACCATTTCCTGTTGAGGTTTTTCAATTTAAATTAGTCTTTCTAAAGCATGCATGCTTTTTATCTTATTAAAATGTATTATCAGAAGGTGAGACATTTTTACAACTTGTAGGTTAAATGGAAAAATAAAATATAAAGCTCATGCATTCTTAATGTATAAGTAGAATTACGCCAATCAGGTTGAAACTCTTGTTTGCAGAATGCATTGCATTAAATACAATTTAGAAGTCAAGCCAGCATGCATACACAAAACTTCTTTGTATAGGCCTATTAGAGTACTAAGCTATTCTGAATAGAAATTGAGATGACAGGAAATAATGGAGAGAGGCACGGGTCACTTTCTAACCCACATCAATCACATGATCACCGTGTTTCAAAGTGTCTGGATAGGATTTTAACATGCATTTTGGTGGTCCATACACAAAATGATTGCTATTGGAGTTGGTTCTAAAGTTAGAACAAGAACAGAACATTTCTATCTCTGAAAAGTGCTTCATATGAAGCTTTCTCCTGTCATGCCAATTTTAAAACATCAAAGTGATGTGCTGTTTTTGGAAAAAAAGAAAGAGTCACAAAGGTCAAAGAGAACATTATTTAGTATCTTTTCATACCTCATTACTTCTGCTTCAGAGGTGAGTCTGCTCTGATAATGAGTGAGATTTTAATTGCCCACTGATCCTGTGCGTCTGCTGTGACATAGAGAATAATTAGTGATATGATTTCTGAATTATTACAGTTGGATGAGAAATGTTTGTTTGAGTACATGGAAAAAGTAACAGTAGTGCATGGATATTTAGGAGACTTTGCAAATTACAAATAAGAAAAATTATACAAATCAAAGGTGGGAATTTAAGATTAAGGTTTACTCAATCCAAAAAATAATGATTCGAAAAAATAAATAATAGCCTAATAATAAAACGATAGTTTTGCCATACAATGTACTTAGAAACATTTAGCTTTGTAAATGGGCAGCTCTTCATTTCCATAGCTATATTGTGTTACATTTGACAAAATGTGTTACATGTGACTATAATACACCACTTGGAGCACTTTAACCCATGATGCATTACTCAACTTATCTGTTCATCGATTCTAGTGCAATGAATAGTTGATTATTTCGACCTCCATAGACTAATTGGTCTAAAAAATTAACTAAAACTAAACCAAAAAATTGTTCTCTTTCTTTAAAAGGATTCAAAATTAACCAAGGAAGAAAAGGTTTTTTTTTTAAATGGTCAAATTTTTTTCAACCAGGGTTTAAAAAAACAACCCAAATATGGCGGGTAACTCCTTAAAAACATTATAGCCAGTTTAGCGGGTTGCTTTTTGAAAATTATGTTCACTCATCAATGACTTTGGGAAGTTCATGCAAGCCAAATCTAGGGCAAATAATGAACTCGTGAGACAGAATGACATTATCCAGCATACTGCAAAAACCAAATAAAACACATAAGTTACACATACGCGACGGGATGAAACCTGGTTAGACTAAGTGCATTAGCCCATTTACAGTGCACTCTTTTAATGCAAGATTCAGTCTAGTAATATGCATTTTAAAAAACACATAATTTAAGATAAGGAAGCAGAAAATTATTATATTTATATAATTTCAGATTCTTCATCAATATTTCACACAAAAAGTGCCGTTTTTTTCTTAACAAATCAGCATGGTAACACATATGATATTGATTGTTCTTGCTCTATTTCACCAACAAAAATCACTCCAAAAACAGCCACAGCTGTTCTGCCTCTCTGAACAACACAACGGTGTTTTTCGTTCCTGAGTGAATCAGCTGTTTAAATGATTCGGTTCAATGGCAATGACTTGCTTAACAGTGACTTACTGCCACTTACTGGTGTTTAAAATTTAAAAAATAAATGTAATATGTAAAATGGTTTATTTGCATGTTATTTTGTTTGTTTGTTTTCTATGAGAAGTTAGGAACAGCCAGTAACTTGGCTGTTCATTTCGAAGTTCATATCGCTGCCTGGAGCAGTATTTGTATATTAAGTCCCGCTTAATCTTTAAATTGATCCATTTCCATTGACACTGATGTGCATGTTTGGACAACTGAAGTAATCATTATGAAACTTTCATAACTTCAGAGTGGTGCATAGAGCAGCATTAATAATATCACTGAGGCCATATCTGACTATTTAGCCCTGTTCAGTAAGCAATATTTCAGCATGATATTCTGAGCTGACTGAAAACAGCTGAATACCGAGTGTCATAGAGCTAGGCTATATATTCACGCTTTAGGTATGATAAAGGCTACATGCATGGAACTAGTGCAATGAAGAAATTTGCTGGTGCAGCTTCATTTTCTCAGCTGCTGAGTGCATGAAGCTGCTGTTTTCTGAATTCTGTTGGTCTCTCTCTATCTCCCCCATTGGCTCAATTCATCCTGCAGAGAACTGCAGACTTAGCAGGACACAACATTTGAAAGTTCTCTCCTTAGCCTAATATACAGGGAGCTGAGGCTCACAGTTTCCCCATTGTAGCAGAAATGGGCAGTTCTCCACTCTGAGAGGAACAATACTCTCAGCTGAAAGATCCTGCTTGTCAATTCCAAAATAACATGCAAGTTGTGCAGGCTATACTTAATGAGACTATCCATACCTCCATATTTTCTCTCAGTATAATGACTTCAGACCGCACAGAAACTGCATGAATTGATTTGTCTTTTTTTTTCTTCTGAGAGTTTAATCTCATTCTGTACACACAGAGTTCAGTCATTTACAGGAGTGACATGTGGATATTACAAGCCGATTCATTCCTTAAAAACTTTACAAGGTTTATTCGCAGAAACACCCACACACAGAAAAAAAATGGTGCTTCAGTGGTTCTTCAGCAGTTCTTTGGTGTGATTGTGGTGCTATATAGCACCGTTAGTGTATAAAGAACCGGTCAAGCCCCTGTCTGGTTCTTCAGTGGTTCTTCAGTGGTTCTTTGCGGTCGTTACGTAGTTCTTTGCGGGTTTTAATCTAAAACGTTACCAGAAATACTCGTATATCAACTTCGCTTTGTGTTATGTACACTGCAAAAATGGATGTGTCAAAAAACAACACACATGGCTGTGTTGATAGCATTCTGACACATGTTGTGTA
>JAUCNO010000318.1:1839187-1858356 GCA_032353835.1 Enteromius viviparus | reverse complement strand
GACAAAGGTGCCATATAGCACCTTTTAAAATGGGTGCTATATAGCACTAAAAGTGGTTCCCCTATGATTACGAGCCAAAGAACCACTTTTAGTGCTATATAGCACCATTTGTTTTTAGAGTGCATGCTCTCAAATCAAATACGGATATTGCAATTGAAATATAAACATTGCTAACGCAAAAATATAAATGCATGCTCAAAGCAAATGAAGTCAGTCAGTGTATTAAAAAAACAAAATGTAGATATATAGACACAGCGAAGAAAGTTGGGGAAAAGTGAAATTAATCTACAGGAAGTTCTCAGCATTATATGGCTGTGACTGCGGTTGCTGTCTGCTGTGAATACAAATGGAAACAGCTGGAAAGCTCAGGGGAAGACAACTCCACCGAGCTTTGCTTCAAAGTCACATCAAACTAAGCTCAGGCCCACTCGTTGTGTGTGTATGTGTGTGTGTAGGCAGGGCTCAGTAGGTGTCATTGTATGTGTGTGTGCATTTTGGTAAAGAAGGAGGGTCAACATGAAATGAAAGTCGACTTTTTACTATATATCTATACTTTATCCTTTAAACATGTTTGTCCAGTCATGCATTTCAATTATTTTAAAATTCAAACTTCAATTCAATTCTGAATGGTGCACAGTGTTGCATATGTCAGACTCCGCCGTTAAACAATCTCCCAGTGAGTTCAACACCAGGTATGACGGCTCTATTTTTGACTGTTTTCCAGGAACTATCGCTCTAAATGCTAGTTTTCCTCTTTGATTTCCTCCATTCTTCTCTTCTCTGTGGCCTTTTGATGAGAGGTCAGTGGTGAGGTGTTTGTAGAGATGTCCGCTGCTGAACATAATGGGCTGTTAATGGATAGAGAGAGACACACCTTCAGAAGTCCAATCAGAAGAGCTATCTGGCACGACGCTTCAAACGGAACCCCTCGTGTCAATCAGCGGGTGTTTGGTTTTCTGTTTCATCTTTAATGAAGCCAAACTGGAAGCCCTCATCGCTGCTGCCTCTTTTGGAGCTGTGCTGTTATGAGACCTCGGTGCCCCCAAAGGTCACAGTGGCTTTATAATGAGAAAGCGTCTGCGATTACAAGTCAGAGTAAAAGTATCTATTGAGATAATCCACTTTACTTTAACTAATCTGTCCTTATTAGACAATTCACTCTGACTTCTGAAGGTTTTGTAAAAGTGGTCAACATTTTTTATTTTTTTTTGGTGAAAATCTGTTAACATCACTCACACATAAATGACCTAACAAACCAGCAGGATATTGACCAGAGATAAAATGGGACTGGAATTTTCCAAACAGGAATGGAAGAGTAATGGGGGAAAATGTATATGCAGTAATTTTGTTTAACATTAATGTTCAGTGTTATGTACTATTATTATGAATATTCATATTTGAGTTAGCTTATTTTTCAACATTAAAGTGTGTATTTTAATGTACTGCTCATTTTAATATATTTTATTTAATTTTCATTACTTTTATTTCTCATTTTAATTTAAGTTTTAATGTTTAAGTTCATCATCATCATTTTTAATAGTTCTATTTTTACTTAACTGTCTATCTTTTAAAAATCATTTATACTACGATAATGTAAATAAAAAAAATAATAACATACAAAATAAATTTGGTTGATAAACAGTTTTCACTCAGAAACCGCTAGCAAATTAATTGTGCTAAACGCATTTACCAAGAATCTCCATATAACACATTCAATTACACACAAGATTTAGAAATAGAAAGACAGAAATATTTTGTTGTAAAATGTAATCCAATTAAACTCCAAAAAATACAAAATTAGAAAAACATTCTGTATTTTACAGCTTTTTTCAATATCTTTCAATCTTGCTCAAAAACCATCACAAGCTGCATTTACTTTGTCAGATCACTTGCATTTGTTCATTGCCCGACAAATACATCATCAAGCTGATTTTTACAAGAAAATGCTATTCACCAGCTAAACCTAAACTTCTGAAAAGCCTGATGAGAACATCAGCTTCATAATCTCAACACAGGCCGTTTACGTTCTTTCAGCAGGGCAACAGCAGGTCTCATAGACTCAATGCTATCAGTAATGAAGTAATTAGAAGACGTTCACTTTTTCAGCCATATGAAAATCCTGCCTAGAGGCATCAGGATTCTATAAATGATGTTAAACACTTAGATGGTAGATGTTTGCTTGTCCTTGGTTAAACAATCATTGACCGCAGTTACCTCTGCATGGTGCAATTTTGAACCGCGAACGTGCCTCTGACAACAAACAGACGACTCGACTATTTTCTGACAAGAGTCTCTCTGAAATATCTTCTTGTCTTCTTGATGGCTGTCATGTGTTGTCCTTGTTCCTGCCAAATGTACGTCTCAAGACTGTCGCTCTCTCTCTGTCTGTCTCGCTCTCTGTCCCGTTTTAACTTGGCGGTGTTCGAAGGCTGCCGAATCAAGGCTCTCTGGGCTTGTTGTAGGACTTTTTAGAAGTCATACGAGATTGTTGCGTCTCGCGAGGCCTACCAACATCAACGCTCAGCCCTCAGGTTCTTCATTCAAAGTCACATCAGTATCTCTGTGGGACCTGGTAAAAAAAACAAAAGAGATACAAAGGGAAAAGCGTGATTTTTTCCCCTCTTACTCTATGCAGAATTACAAACAAAAAAAGATCAAACAGTCTGGAATATCTGAGGGTTCGGAACCAGACAGACGTGTAGAGAAGCAACAATGAGCTGGACTACACAGATCCGGACGCCTTCATGATGTTTGTGAGAAGAGAAGTTGACCTGTGTGTAAAGTTTTACTCACTTTGTTGACTTTGAGTTACTTTGTTTTCCTTATCCAAAAAAGTAGTGTGAATGAATGAGTATGTGATGAAAAGATGTAGGTGCTCTGAACTAGAGCCATAAAACTCCATGTCCCAAAGTTATTGGGTTTTTGGATGAATTGGGATATTTAAAGTCCCCCTGAAATCAAAATTAATGTTTTAGTATTAATATGTTAAGGTTATCTATAAGCCATCCCTGACAGCAAGCAGTGTTGGCCCAGATCTGGCTCACATCTGGCCTGCATGGATTTTACACGGGCCAGATGTGGGCCGTATCTGGGCCAACACTATGTTGCTGTTTTGGAGTGTGCCCCAAAGCAGTAACAAAATTCACATTTAGAAGATATAAGCATTCAAAGCTTGCAGTTCCGTCACTTCCGCCAAAACGAATCAATAATTTTTTGGACATCACCTCTTACTTCAGCTTCTCATCAAATCTTCTGACCAATCAAATGTTCTCTAGAATCTGAAGGATTATGATCACTGTTTTGTTTTAGTAAGAGTTTCATATTCTAGGGAGTAATTTATAAGACTGTGGCTGTCAAATGCGGCTTTACCGAGCTTAACGCCTCTGCCCAGAGCAGATATAAAGAAAACGCTATTGGCCATTTTAAAAAGAGGGCGGGGCTGCTCAATATGCTCCTCCCTGTCTTAGTTAAAATTAGGTTACCACATAAAATAATGCTGCATGTTTCAAGGCACTTCAAGAGACCTTTAAATAAGGTTACTCAAGATATTTTGACATTTTATTCTATGACATTAAATGTAGGCTATCTGTATTACCACGCTTATGATTTTTTTAAAGCTTTTTTTTGTCTTGTAAATGTAAACAAGTGTCTACAGAAGTTGTCTGGGACTTTTTATGTGTTAGAATTCATAAACACTGTGTTCTTTTATGATGATTATGTTGATAAACAAAACATTTACATTGTTGACCACAGAGCTTATTTTCTACAATAAAAAAATCCTATTTGCTTTTAGTCAAGGGAACCAGAGTGAGGGGAACTTGCTCATCCCTGGAGCACTCTGTTGCATTTCTCAGAGTTTCCACAAGGTGGAATCTCTAAAATCTCTCAAAATCCAGTCACATTTAGATACATGCACTGATCCTTCAGAAGGGAAATCTGTAGAATGGATTTAAATGCATGATGGTTTGAGGGCACTGCAAAAACGAGTTGCTTCCTCAGTATCTTTGTCTTCCCACTACAAATATCTAAATATTTGAATATTTAATTTCCAGTAAAACTAGAAAGGGAGGGGGATAGAGAGCGAGAGAGAGGGGTTCCTGCCCTGTGACAAATTGCTTATGTTTCTCTATTTTAAATCAATCATCAAATAAAAGTTTTTGCTAAATGCATAAACATTTTTATTACTTGGTAACCAAAATGACCTGAGAGATATCGTCTTGACCTTTTGTTTCCAGAAATAAAAATGAGACAAACATCTTGAAAATATGTCAAAACAAAATATCTGGGCTAAGAAACATGAACTTATTACAAAGGAGAAAAATCTTACCCACTGACAAATTTTACTTGTTTTAAAACTAAACTTACTTTTCATAATTATTTTAAGAAGTGACGTTTTCTTTGTCAAGTAAATGTGTGTTTGTTTAGGAATTTATATTTCCAATAGAAAAAGGCAAAAAAAATATAATATATATATATATAATTTTATCTTATTATTTATTTATTTTCATTTACGTTTTAATTATATTTTTTATTTTACTTTTTTTCCCAGACTACACTCAAATGACTGATTTTGAAGAAACAAATTGGCCTGAAACAAATTGATCGGATGTCATCATCACCTGCAGTCTGTCGTAAAAAAAATTCAAATATCTTAGCACAGAAGTTGGCGTAAAAATGGCTTTTTCGACGTGTTCTTTTGATCTTGTGGTAAATGACTTTTGTCTCAAGCAGCAGTGGTGTGCTTTGGCTCAGATCAGGGTTGATTATTGCACCTGTGTCTTGATCATTCACCTGTTAAACACACCTCTGCTCAGTGTTACTTGTGTTAGGGTAATAAGTGAGGGGTGTTTTGGCACCTTGTAACTCGTACGCTTCTTCAAAATAACTCATCTGCCACAGGCGTCACTTAGGTGAGATAAACGTGTTTTTCTGTTCTGTCTTTGAGAAAAAGATGGAAATAATCACTCAAAAACAAGCAATTACATATAATCAGTCCTTCTGCAATTACCTTGCTGCTCATACCAGCACAACACGTTTAGTAGCACGTATTTGGACATTTAGCCCCAATGCATTGGAATTTCTCAAACAGCACTATTTGAGATTAATTTGCGTATTTAATTACTTTACAGCTTCATTGGCCTCTTTAAAATCTCATTAAATGCTCAGTTATGGTACAAGCGAGACTTGAAATTGTTCCCAAGCAGACGACACGTTGTTCTTTGGTTGGAGCCCAGCAGATGTTCTGGCCCAATGAGATTAGCCCTCCGTTTCCATCTAGCGGCGATAAGGTTTCATAACAGGGAGGATTTTCTGCTGAGGTTTACAGATGATAACAATTTTACGTAATTAGATTTTAAAACATAGTATCATTGATGTACAATTATGGTTTTAGTTGTATTCAATTTTATTTGTACATTTACTGTTTTTACTGTGATTTTATTTGTTTTTCTGTTTACTACAGGAAAATGACCAGCGTTGCCTTGGCAATAAGTTGAACTAAGATAAAGTTATTGTTTGTTTGTTTATTTTTGTTTGGGGAAAAATGTGAGATCCAAAGAGTTTTCAGTCCCTGTTAACATGAAAAGGGCCATGCTAAGGAAGTCAAATGATTTGTCTCCACATTCTTGAAAATATTTTCTTTTATGTTCAGGTTGGGAACAGATTGAGGATGAGTGAATTATGACATTATGAATTATGAGTTTTTGAGTGAATGTTGTTTTTTTTTTTGTTTTTTTTTTATAAAAAATATTTTATATTTTACATTTTTTTCCTGGTTACTATAAAATCTTTTTTTATGGTTTTAATTTTTCTATAAAATGTAAAAGAATAAATAATTGAAAAACAGGCAGCAAATTACCAGGAAATTTCATAAGGTTACTAAAGTATACTAATAATTACTACTACTTATTTACTAAAAAAATATTTTAGAGGTTGACAGTTTGGTAAAGACGGTAGATAAAAGGAATATTTTCCTGACAGATTAGAGATATATTACTTAAAATAACAAATAAAGAAAGCAAATAAATTGCAAAATATAAGAATTAATATAAAGTACACTTGTTTCAAAGACAAGCCACGTGAAGTACATTAAGTTACCTGTTCAGAGCTTTAGCTCAATTTTATTGAATAAAACAGGCACAATATTTTTTTAGTCTACCGCATGGTATTTTTTTGACTATTATAGAAATTCATGAAGCTGATTTATGTCCTTTGGTTGGCCTGTTTATGAGGTGTTTCAATGGGCTAAAAAATTAGACAGATTTCTGTCAGATTCAGGAATACATAAAATGTACTTCATGGAAAGGTTAGAAAAACAATGCTTTAATATCTCCATCAGTGCACATTCATAATACGGTCGGACAGTTTGTTCACTGCCAGAAGAGGGCGCTATTGAGGTTCTCATCTCATAAGAACTAGAGCTCTGTTGGTCTGATGCTCTGACAATGGTCTGTAAGCTGCTCTGCATTGGCGCAAAAATCTGACACATTAAATTGAACTATGTAAAGGTATTTTACATGCACCGTGGTTAGATGTTGATACCATAATGGAAATTCAGTTGTGCCCTTTGAAGTTGGCTATTCTGTAATATGACATGGTATACAAATGTACTACTGTCCAATATTTAAGTTCCTGTTTTACAAAATAATTGAAGTAATATATCTCGTATGTTTCAAAACATTGGTGAAGAACAGCACAAAAGGAAAGTTACTACATGAAATGTGATCTAACATGTTGGAAACACTAGATGGCATTGTTGATCTTTCCCAGCGGAATAAGCTGCTTTTTCTTCCTCCAGTTCAGCAGGAAATTGGTCTTTCAGAACGATACTGAGATTTCTACATTGTCGCACTTGTTGAAATTTTACACTAGTTTACATATTTCCCGTTTCAATTGCTGGTGTCTTTTGTGTTCAAAAGCTTAATAAAACAAAAACTTTCGTCTTCATGCTGTAGAGGTACATTACAGACACCAGAGGGCGCGCGAAGCAAAGTCTCATCAGTTTCTTTGTGAAGGTTTTTGTGTCAATGAGAAAATAATAAACTGCATGTAAATGCACATATTTTTACTTTACTTGATTTTTTCTCTCTTTTGTAATCTGGAATCAGTAACTGACTACAATTTGTAAATCTGTATGCATTTATTTGTTTAATGTAACGTAAAATGTGATCAATAATATTTAAAAAAATATATTATTTTAATAATTGAGGTTTGATACAAGCCCTAGACCTCCAGCTTAAAATACACCAATCCTGAGGGAAACCGTTCTTGTTCTCAAGTGGACACAAAACCTGGCGCATTTTTTCTGACTTTCGCTTTGGCTGTTTTCACACCGACTGTGACCGGTTCCTGCGCACGCGTGGATCTTTATGCACGCGAGTTATGATGGCAGAATGAAGTGTGTTTGATTTCATGCGAACGCACGCATTCATATTTGGCCATATTGGCTGATTTTTGCTCGTGCATATGGCGAATAGATGGTGCACTGAAAGACTGGTGCGTTCAGTCGTGCGTCAGACACAGAGGTCCTCCCCTTGTGTTTCCATGTTACTGCCCCCCTCTCTAGCTCTCTATCCCCCTCCCTTCCTCTCTTCTCTTCTGGCATCCCCCATCCCCCATCGCTTTATGTGCTTCCATACAGCCTGAAAAATCAACCGGAGGAGGAAACCTTCACACTCGCGGAGAATAGACTGACAATCAGCGAGCAGAAGATCGCTTATAACCGGGATCACAGACTGGATCAGAGTGACCCATCTAAACCATCGCGCACTGGTAAGTCACGTTTGATGTAGTTAAAGTCCAGAAACACCATCCAACCACCATTAAAGCTTCACTGCCATCAAACAGCAGCAACGCGTTTCTCCTGCCAGTGTATGTGCGTGTGTGTTAGTGATGGTGAAGCTCATTCTGATTTGTCTGATGGTGATTTTTAGAGAAAACGAATGCGTTCGCTTTACCCGTTCGAGTTTAACGGCGTTTTCGGGACATATCCGTGAATGAGAGGCATTTTTCAAGCTGACTTTGTTCATTCCCTTGTCATGCATTTGGACATTCCATAGAGCTGAGACACAGAGACGCTCAAAATGGTGTCTGAAGGAGTTTGAGGCCTTTAAACGCACGAGAGAGCCGATCATAAGCGCTGTTATGAGGAAATATGAGGCGCGATCAAAGAATCAGACGCATCCTCGAGCAACAATGTAACAGCGATTATGACGCAATAAAGATCTTTTGTTGATCGGCGTTACAATGTAACGCGCGCTCGAGCGACAGTTCTACTTTCTCTTTTTTGTTGCATCCACACACGATGCTTTTGGTTGCATTGCCATTGATTTTTTTTTTTGTGGCGTTATCGATTTTGTTTTGGCATATTTTTGCCATCGCATTCCTGGTCGATTGATACAAAGGGAAACGGCACATTGGTCCATGAAGAATAACAGTCAGTGTGTATTGGACTCCATGAACATTGTGTATGGTTATGAAATTAATTTCATATCTACAGCCATTCACAGTCCAGTATGTGGGTACTGTGTTTTAATGAGGGATTGCTGAACAATATGACCTATTACCAGCTCCAGTTACAGATATAACAATAGATGATAATTTTTTTTCCCCCATTTGTTTAATAAATATAATTTATCATACAAAGAGAAAGGGAATATGTAAAAAATAAACCTATATATTAGCTATATAAAAGTAATTATATTTTGAATTTAAATGATCAACTACTGGTATTTATTATTAATGGATGTTATGCTTTTATTGTTGTAGGTTATCTATTTATTGTTTCAACGTAAATGTAACATAAAAATCAGTCATATATATATATATATTCACCAAAGGCCACAAGTCAAAAGGTTTATTAAAATCTCTGATGCTTCTGCATCTGTGACGCTTGGATTGGCTTCCTCATCATGTGCTGTTCCTGCAATAAAAGCGTCAATAGCTTTCTGATGGATGGTCTTAACATTACAGTGGCTGAAGAGACGCAGAAAACGCTTCGTTTGTTTTCATTGATAGTTTCATTATCAGCTCGAAATTCAATTTGTACAGAAAAGCTCCTCATCACACTATGACTGCGACTTATTAAAGGTTTATGGATTGTGCTGCAAGTATGCTGAAGCATTTGGGCTTTCGTCATAATTAAAAGATCTCTTGTCGTTTGGAGGAGTAGCAGGTGCTCTGATGAAAGGGAAGAAGAGATTTGTGCTTTTAAACATTGAGATCATAGTCAGGCCTAATCACAAAATGTCATAATCAGTGTGCAATGCATACTAAGTGTCCCTAGTTAGTTACTACAGCTTATACTTAAATTCCTAACCCTTACTATAAAACCTCAGTGCTTGTTTGCTTTGCAAAATAATACAACTTGTGACTAAAAAATAAAGCATAGACTTGAGGGTGGGCTTTTCTTGAAATGTATCATCTATTTATCAAGTAATTAACCATCTAGCAACACTCAGAACTCCTCAGTAAAAAAAAACAGTTTTCACTCAGATTTTATCCAAATAATTAAAAGGAAACTGCAAGTAACACATTGAATGAAATGGTATTTACTTGTGAAATGTCCTTCAATAACTTTAATACCCTGTTTATTTTCTAACCTTAAATATATATTTTGACTATAGAAATCCCTATTTTATAGTTTAGATTATACCATGTACTGAAGAGTGGCTATAAAAGGGAAGTATTTGCAGCACTCATTAGTGTCGTAATGGGTGTCTTCTCTAATGATGGTCTAGAGAACTGTAGCGTAGAGAGGACACTCACATTGTACGATTTCAACTAAATTCACTGCTGCATTTTCCTCCCACGACTTCCAGACTTCACCGAGAAGCTCTTCACCCGTAATCTCAGTAATTGGGCCGCTGATATTTCTCACGAGGGCTAAAAGTCTGCAGTTTGCCACAAACGTGTTAGCAAGTGAGTCTGTGGCTGCGTGTTAATTGTCACAGTATTTTTGCGTTAATGCGTCTTTTGCGAAACTCCTCTTTAATCAGAGGTGGTTATATTTTTGAGTGGAAAAACGGACAGAGCTTTTTTTGATGAACTGTCTGTGTGTGAGCCAAATCCACAGCGAAATGAGATGTTTATAATCGAGGGAACCACTCATCTGAGTGTTAGCGTATGCATTGACTGTAATAGTGCTTATAGAGCTCAGATTAACCACACACACACACTCACCCTGAGGGGATGTTGGTTTCCTCTGATAAACAGGAGCAGAAACGCTCAGAGATCCTGCCTGGTGGCTACAGGGGAATCCCATTAGATTTGCGATGCTGTTTCAGGGTATCGGTGTCTCCTCATGAGATCGTCTAACAATAACGTGAAACGCAGCGTCATATAAAATATAGACTGTTAAACATGAGTATCTTGTGAACTGAAAACAGACCTGCAGTGGCCATATTGAAGAGCATTGTTTGACTTATATGTAGATATTAAAGTTTAGAAAAGTTGATTCTTTCTTGTTTAGTTTTGTTTTAGAATTATTATTATTATTATTATTATTATTATTATTAAATATTATTATTTCAGTTTTTCTAAATGCAAAAACCCAACTGTACAAAAAAATTCCTTGAATAGTACTGTACATTATTATTATTATTATTATTATTATTACTATTATTACTATTATTACTATTATTACTATTATTATTATTATTGCACTAAATTATTCAATAAATTTAAACAAATTACATTTTTGCTTTTTAAATACCATATCTTTAGAATCAAATTTGGAACAATAATATTTATGCAAGTATTTATGAGTTAATTAATCTTTAATTACTGATTATTACAGATCAAGTAGACGGATATATATGCCTATATCTAGTGTAAAATTTAACATAAAGAAAAATAAGACGCTCTGACAAAAGCAAATGACCAATACCGATAACATAAAAATTACGGTTAAAATCGGCACCGATATTCATAAAGTCCTATTATCGGTTGACTCCTAATTTATTTAACATTGCGTGTTGCACTTAATACAAGATATACAAGACTTTCCATATAGCTTTTTAAGAGGCTTGTTTTTCAGGTTTTAGAGCCAGAGATCACTTTGGAATGAAAGCTATTTAAGAGGATGATAACCAGCTAGTGAAAGGTCTCTACTAGAGTTAGTGAGATTATCCCTAGGTAAATCCATATTATACTCACTTTGATGGTAATGTTTCATTATGAAACTCCAATGCTCTTGGTTGCTGAGTAAATCTTTGACTTTTAAAGCTTTAAAGCCTAATTAAAGTTAATTTTTAGGAATTAGTAAGAAATTAGTCCAAAATTTGATAAGCAAAAGCGGTAAGAAGGATTGAGCTACTGTTAGTGAGCATGTGTTTGGCACTCTGCTGACGCTAATTGTTAGTAATGTGCAGAACTTACGCACACTGTAGTGTGACACACATACTGTGTGAGAACAAACATCTACTAAACATCATCTGAGCGGCGTGTAGGCTGAGACGCTTCTGGATGGGCGTATTTTTTGGACCTTCTGTGGGCAGACACTGAAATCACAGCCTTGCTGAATCTCTCTGTGGGGAAAAATGAAACTCCTACCGGTTTTGTCGCACCAAACATATTAAAATGAAAAAAGATTAGTCTCCTTTTCAAAGGAGTAAACAAAGAAGTGAAGGCTGTGTGAGTGTCTCCGGCTCCTTTTGAAAAGCTGCTACAGATCATAAGCACATACATGCACATACACTCTCTGCCACCCAAATACTCATTCAAGTCTATTTCTAGATGTCGCACAGCTGTGACATGAGTAACACGTGATTTAGGAGCAGTTTAAATGTATCAAAGATTCTTTGGTGGTCCTTTGCCACACCGCAGGTTGAGTAAGGAACTTTCTACTTATATTTTCTCTATGTTGCTTTATGGTTTTTTTTGAGGTTCTTGATGCTTTATTCAAAGGGTTTCTTCATTAAACGAGATGGTTTTCCTGAGACCCAGTGATATTTAGTATTCATTATATACAATAGTGTTAATAATAATATTTTTTTTTCTTTATTGCCTTTTTTAAAATGTAAATGCAAAAAAATAATTGCTAAATTATTTTATATTTATTTCATTTTTAGTTATAGTAACTGTACACACTACAACAATGAAAATATTGGTTACTGAGTGAGGAAAAAAATAAATTTTTACATTCAGCTTTATTTCAGTTACAAATTTTTTTTTATACCAGTAGGTTCTCAAATTTGTTCGAGCATCCAATCAGTCTGTCTTAGTGCCACAGTATTTTTATAATTTTTTTTTACTAAATTCTTAAAAATCAATTCATTTTAGCTATTTGCACATTTAATTTGGAAATGTTAGTTGCAAAAATTATGCAAATTAAGAATTAATTTCCTAGATTTTTTTTTGCTTGAGCAAAATAGAAGTCAATAAATGTATTAGAAATGTTTTCTGCGTGCTATGCATTATAATTAAATAAAGGTAGACAGCAACAGTAGTTACTCTGTAAATGCATTTATTCCACTTCTGTGCTGCATTATAAATCTGGGAAAAAGTTTGTAACTTGCACATATTACACAGACAATAAATAAATAAATAATGTAAGTATAAATATTAATATTTAAACATTTTGTCTCTATTTTATTTTAATTAAATAAAAGTATGTTTAGTATTTTCATATAATGACTCACTCATAAAAATGCCTTTCTGTTGTAATTAAAGCTGTTTTTTCAAAAGTGAAATTACAGGAAGACTGTTTCTGCTTTGAGATTAAATGATTGTAATCAGTAGAATACAATTCTATTTTTGCTCTCTCATTAATACTGTAGACCTTCAGGAAGCACACACACACATACACACACTCGTGCCTTTAGGTCAAACCAGCTGGCAGAGTTTTCATGTCCACCTGCTGCTGTAAGAAGATCTGAGTGTGTGATTGTGTCTGATATTCGTTGATAAGATGAAGGACATTACAGCAGTGTTCATCCTCTGTCTGTCTGTGTGTGTTGTGTGTGCATTTGGTACGGTCTCCACCAGCCGCTGGCTCCTCTCCATTGTCATAATTTGCACAGAAATTCTGCTGAACCAACACATTTAGGTAAACGTGGACTTTGGGTAGAGGGTGACTCACTCTGCATGCATGTGCATGCATGTGTGTTTTTGTATGTGTGTGTGTTTGTTTGGGTGCCGTTCAGACTGCCAAACGTAATTTAGCATCACACAAGTACTGAGCATGTTCAGCTTGAACTCCCTCAGACAAAACCATCTGAAGAATGCAGCGGCTTGACGAAACACTGGACGACACACACGGAGGACAGAGACCTTCAATGGATGCATGTGTTTGCAGTGGAATACTAGTGTACTACACATGCAGTGTATACTGGGTTCTAGTGTGAAGTAGCATGCAGTAGGCAATGTTACAAATGTAAATCTATGGTAACATTCGTTGTTTTTAATCACAAAAATGCAGCCTTAACAGCCCCAAGAAAATCAGGCACTGTACGCAATGCATACTAGGAAAACAGTTTGCCATAGTGATTCCAGTCAAGCCCTTTGATAAGAAAACCATTCCCTCCTTTTCTCCAAGGAGGAAGAAGGTGTCGAGGTGAAGAAAGAAAAGAAGCTTAGAAATGCAGCTCTTGTGGTGCCGTTGTTAGCTGCGCTGTGTGTGTATGTCGGGGGCAAATGGAGGAGGAAAGAGGCAACAGAAGAACCGGGCTCTGAATCCTGACAGGGGCATCTCAGCACACCATGTTGGTTTTGAGGCAATTGTTTGCAGGATAATGTCCTATACAAAATGGAGGTTGTGCCTCAGTGAAAGGCAGGATTTGAGACAGAATAGACCTTTTTAGAATCGGAGGGGACAAGCTCTTGCAGGGCAGTTAAAACAATGGCATTTTTTGGGAGAGGGCCACTCCCCTCCATGCCCTGTTCTCATTCAGGTCCCGTTAGGGAGCCGCTGAAAAGGGAAGGACCTATTGTATGTCGATTGTTTTTGAATAGCTAATTAAGCTTCCGCTAAGTGTTTTTATGAGGTCTGCCTGTGTGTGTGTGTGTGTGTGTGTGAGAGAGAGAGAGAGAGAGAGAGAGGGGCTTGAAGGGTTTCCCTTGGGTTTTCCAGATGGTTCAGGTGAAATCTTTTCTCCTGCACCTGGAAACCTGTAACAAATTACCAGCATTAACTGCAGCTGTGTCAGAAGTTTTCTCTTGTGCAAGTCAAAAGTTAGTGCTTGACCCAGTTAGAGGAGCATTCTGGGTTCAACGCAGCTTAAAGTGATAGTTCGCTTAAGTTACACCCCTTGCATTGTTTCATAGCTGTATGATTACATTATTCTGTGGAAAACAAAAGTAGACTACAGCATCATTCTCAAGATTGGGGTCAGTATAATTGATAAAAGAAATGAATAATTGCATTGCGCTAATCAAATGTGACAGAAAAGACATGATGTTACAAACATTTCTATTCTCTCTTCTCATACACTCATACAGTACATATTTAAAAAATATTTATATGTATCAATTAATGTAATTTATATTACATATAAATATATTTATATACAACTATTGCATGTTTCTTAAATATATGCACGCATGTGTGTGTATTTATTTAAATATATATATATATATATACAGTACACACACACATTATGTAAAGAAAAACTTTTATTTTGGATGCTGTTAATTGCAATTAATCGTTTGACAGCACTAGTGTTTACTATTTTATTGTTATTAATAATAATAATTAGTATTAGTAGCAACCATAGAAGTATTAAAGATAATTCAATAATTTTAAATGAAATTAAAAATTAAAACTCATTAATTTGATATTTGTTGAAGACTGTTTTAGTAAAGTTTTATTTTATAGCCTGAATATTGGTTTTCATCAGTAAGGTAATTATTTTAAACAAAAGATATATGGGTTTAAAATCATTGTAACTGATATTGATACTGTTGAGTGACACAGCATGTTTATATGTTGTGTTAGTGGTGTGAGGTATGAGAAACCAATGTAAAAAGTCTCACATATAGTGTGTATTGAAACTGACATTTAGATAAATCGTAGGGAATCTATAGAAAGCAGAAAGCAGGTGTAGGAATGCAGTATTTATAGACTATTGCATGGATTTGCGCGCATCTCTTGCTTTGCATGAATGTTTTGTATGTATGTGTGTGAATCCCAATTATGTTCTCAGCTGCCGAAGTGCTTCCTTCACCAAATTATATTACAGACATTCACGCGTGGTTTGGCACCGGCGGGTGAATTGCTTTGTCTTTGTCTTTGACTGATTCTCATTATTGCTGCAGGGAATTGAGAACCTGTTCTTGTTCAGAACTTGGAATCTGAATTCGTAACGACTGTCCTTCAGCTTGAATCTGTAAATGTTACTGTAAATCACTGTTATTTCTCTCGCACTGATCTTATGGACCTTGGCAAGTGCAAGAAAAGGATGCGAGAGCGTGCTGATGTGAGGGGGATGGGACGCTCTGTAACGCTGAATTTACTGCGCTTCTGCCTTCAGCTCGACCCCATCCAGACAGGCTTTGTTAAACACGAGACTGTCTGGGAAGATTTTCATTCACTCAGGTCATCGCTGAATGTCAGGTAGTTCATTTCTTCATTCACTGCTTCACAGAGTCCTTAAAACAGTTCATTTATATCACAAATGAATGGCTTTTATTGATTAACTTTTAGCTGGTAGGCTGTATAATCTGTACAGGTGTTTAGAGAGAAGTATTTTATCCAAGATTCATTCCAAAACATGACTTGTTTGCTCTCTTAATTGGCCAACAAGTAAATTAGTTATAGATTAACATTAATATATGTTTTGACCGAAATTATCTGTCGGTACGGAAAGTATTCAAACCCCCTTATATTTTTCATTCTTCTTAATATTGAAGCCATTTGCTAAAATCATTTCACTTATTGTTGAAATTTTTTGCAGATTTATTAAAAAAGAAAAACTGAAATATCACATGGTCCTAAGTATTCAGACCCTTTGCTGTGACACTCATATATTTAACTGCTGTCCATTTCTTCTGATCATCCTTCAGATGGTTCTACACCTTCGTTTGAGTCCAGCTGTGTTTGATTATACTGATTGGACTTGATTATTAAGATTATACAGCTTACAATGCACGTCATAACAAATGAGAATCATGAGGTCAAAGGAACTGCCTGAAGAGCTCAGAGACAGAAATGTGGCAAGGCACTGATCTCATCTAATGCTTTAGCATTGAAAGGATGAATCAGACGTTTACTCGTTTTGCTTGGCCTTTGCGCAATGGAAGCTTGTTTCTACCACCGAATGTGTTTGTGACTTTTTATCTCACAATTCTGACTTTTGCTAGATATAAACTCAATATTCAGATTTTTTTTCAAGATATAAACATGTAATTGTTAAAAAGTTATAAAGATAGAATTGTATGTACACTCACAATTTGTATGTTACAATTTGTCTTTTTTTTCTCAGAATTGGACTTGTATATCAACTGGCAATGTCAGTTGTGATATGTAAACTTGTAATTGTGAGAAAAAAGTTAGAATTGTGATATAAAAACTTATAACTGTAAGAAGATAAGCTCGCAATTGTTTGAAAAAAGCAAGAATTGCCAGTTTTGGCAACTCAGTTCTGGGAAAAAAGTCAGAATTGTGAAATTAAAATATGCAGTTGTGAGAAAATTGCCAGAATTACGAAATGTAAATGTGCAATTGCAGGAAGTTAGAATTGTGATATAAAGTATAAATTCAGTTGTAAGAAAATAGTCTTTGTCTTCTCATAATTTAATTTTAGAACTTTTTATTTGTCATACGTCTCCTAGCAACAAGAGGCACGTTTCTGGGTGAGTTTGTTGTGATCGGAACAACTTTTAAAGTCTGGTAGTGTATGATCCTTAATTGTGTAGAGAGTACGGTGCTGTGTTTTCTTTGGTCACTATTTACAGAGTCGGTAAGTGTATGATGCCTAGTGTTTAAAAATCTGTTCAGATTTTAAAAGTCTTGTAGTGTGTTCCAGCCTTAAGATGTAAAATCACAACTGCAAAAAAAAAATATGATCAGAATTGTGAGATATAAACTCGCTATTGCAAGAAAATAAAGTTATAAAAAGTCACAATTACCTAATGTTTTATTTGTAGTAGAAACAGGCTTCCATACTATTCTCAATTTCTTTGAATAAGCTATTTGTTACTTCTCTTGTAGGAAACCTGTTATCTGTTTAAGGACCCATGAGAGAAAATGAGTACCTCTGTGGTTTGCTGACACATGCAGATATTTCACAAACACAGGAGTGCACGCTAGCAATGAATAAATACTTTTTTTCTCCCATGGGAGGGGGATCACAGCGGTATGTCTTGTCTGTGGCTCATATGTAATGATAACAGATCAAAGCAAACCTCCTTCCATCAAAGCCTTTTGTTGCACAAATGAGCTAAATGAGTGAACGAGCGCTGCCCTTATCTTCTCTTTTGTCCTCTTATTTTAGTATGTGTGTAGGCACACTTTTCTTCTGCAGTTTCTTATGTTCCCTCATCAACTGCTCATTATCAAAACATGTTTGACACATATAGTAGGAAGAATGGCAGCAATTATCCCTGCTTTAACCTGCTTTTGCAGCGAACACAACTGAACCATATTAACTCAGGGGTCACTTTATGAGCTGCTTGTTAAAGGAGCAGTTCACCAAAAATCAAAGAAAGATATAGATGAGCTTCTCATCAATGTTTCTTCATCAAAAGAGATTTGGAGAAATTTTGCGTTACATCTCTTGCTTACCAGTGGATGCTCTGCAATGAATGGGTGCCATCAGCTGATAAACACATCATGTTAATCCACACCACTCCAGTGCAAAATCTTGTGGAAAAGTCAATCCCCTGTTGTTTAGATTTGTTTAGAAGCATTATTGCTTGTAAATTGGTAAATATTTATCTTCTGATTCAGACTAGACAACTTTTTCTTAGGAGAAAGCAACATTATGGGTTTCAACATAAAACACCATAATGATCAATTTGTTTTGCACAAACACACAGCATGTGATTTGACAGGATGTTAACTGATGGACTGGAGTCAAGTATAACTTGAATTATTCCTTTTTTTTTATTTTTAGCCATTTGGACTATTCTGGCGACACCTGTTCACTTCGGAGGATCCACTGCTAAATGTATTGATGTAATGTAATTCCTCCAAATATGTTTAGATGAAGAAAACAACTCAACTATCGTTTGTAGAGCCTATGAGTAAATACATTTTCAATGGAGAACTATTCCTTTAGCACAAATAGCCAAACAGTCTATCATAAAACTGTAACTAAATATGTAAAGCACACATACTGTATGCACTGTAAATAAAAAATGTAATGGGCCACATCACAGTGTTATTGGGTCATTAATTAAATGAGCGCTGTTTGCTCCTGAAAGATTCTGTAAATTTTTATTTTTATTAATTTCTAAAGTATACTACTGACATATAAATTATATTTCTTTCCCATTTCAAGCCTAAAGTACTGGAGGTGTAATCTTCATACTGGATAATGTATCATTACTGCTCATATGCTCTTCGAAACATTAATTATTAACATTGAGCATTTATTTCAAATCTTTTCTCAAAGTCTTTTACTGTCACTCCTGGTCAATATTTCCTTTAAAAATCAAGCGACAGATACTGCTAATTATGTGAGTGATAGGTCGTAGGGAAACAAATTACAGTTTCCTGAGAATTTCGATATTATGAATAATCAGCTTTCAGGAATATTAGATCTGTGCGAAAGTGGAAATACTCAGTTTTCAGCAGCAGTTCATGTAGTCGGTGAACTCGCAGCAAATTACAAATAAGTTGTTGTTGCTTTGGCGGTTGATTTCTCCACCTCTGCCTTCCTTCATTGTGTTGTTGGGAATACAGACTCAATTTTGTTTAGCCCTGATCCCTGGCAGTTTTATTGACTTTTGCCCTGTTTCAGATTGCTGCGACTGAAGAAGCAACTAGCAAGAAAGTCATAGAAACATGGCAGAGCTGCTATGCTGTGTGTCACTTCTATTTATTCACCCGCATGTAGTTCTGAAAACGAAAGACATTTGAAAGAATCCTCATCCTGATCTTTTTCCTACAATGAAGGTTAATAGCAATGTCTTTGAAGCTTTACAAAACATCATTAATGGCGCTTTTCCACTACATAGTACCAGCTCGTCTCGGCTCGCCTCGGCTCGGCTCGACTCGGCTCTGTTTGGTT